>JAAEAF010008653.1:0-28003 GCA_011037195.1 Triatoma infestans | reverse complement strand
CACCGGAAATAACCGTTTTGAGGTCCCCTGAATCCAAAAAAAGTGGTTTTTAGTAAATGGTCTGTGTATGTGTGTGTGTATGTTAACAGCATAGCTCAAAAACGAAAAATCGTAGAAAGTTCGAACTTGATATTCCGTTTAGATATTTAGATCATCTGCCAGAATTCATCAACCGGAAGTACCACTTTACTTGTTGTTTTTTTTTTTTAATTTTTTAAGTTTTTCTCAAAAATGGATCGGACGATTTTCTTGAAACTTGGTATATTAACTTCACACACAAAGAGCTACAACTTTTATTTGAAACATTTCTCTGGGAAAATTCATTTAAGGGCACTTTTGGGGGAGGGGTGGGATTAGGTTTCCATCTAAAGTGTTATTTCAATTTATTAGACAATTCTGTCATCTAAATAATGTTAATTAGAATTAAATATGTTGTTGAAATTCCGAATTTGAAAAAAAAAATCGGATAACCGGAAGTGTGTTTACACCACTTTACTAAATGATTCTTTCATTTTTTCGCGATTTTCTCAAAAATGGCTCCGATGATTTTCTTGAAACTTCCTATATAAACTAAACATACAAAAATCTACAACTTTTATTTAAAAACATTTCTCAAGGAAAATTCATTTAAGGGCACTTTTGCTAGAGGGGTGGAGGTGCGTTTTTCTCTAAATTGCTATCATAGTTAATTATACAATTATATCATCCAAATAAAATTAATTATAACCAACTTAATCCAGTATACTGTGGTAAATCACATCTTTCACATTGAGCGGCGAGAGTTGCTGGAAAAAAAGAGTAACTTTTAATGCAATATACTGTAGAAATACCACAACTAAGTTCTGGCATCAGAATAGGCTTGCAACAGAACAACTTTAAGAAAGCCACCTTTTCGGACTTAATCGTGTACTGGCATTTTCTTCAATATTTGTAAAATAATAAAATACAACTCACCATACTGATCGCTTGGTTCAGATGCATTTGGTTTTCTCAGAAATCGCCTAAAATTTAGCATATTTGATTATTTGCTTAAAAAAACCTTTTCAAAAACATGAAGAAAAATTACTAACTTTTTCAATTTATTTGATATCGATTTATATTGAGTAAGAAAATCAGATGGATTTCTTTCTCCCCCATTTCAACAAAATATATGATGACTGTTAATGAAAATATCACATGTTTCAACTCGTTATAAGCGACCTCTACACGGTCAATAATATTGTCAATATCAGTATTGACAATATAACCATCAATACTCATGCTAACCAGTTTCAATATTTCATTACCTTACACGATCAATATTATTGTCAATACTTTTGTCAATAACTGTGCTCATTAGTTACTACTTCTGCCACTAGGAGAGTAAATTTACGTGTTTGTACTCGTTATTTTGTTGGCTTTTTTTACCTTTAAAAAAATGAATAATCGTAGAAAAGCTTGCGTAGCCATTATTTTGGCGTTTGGCACTACTCATAAAGTCCTTTAACCTATTATAATAGTATCCCTTTTGTTTTGTACAGGTTAGTTTCAACATTGTATAAAACTATTGAACTGAGTATTGATGGAAATATTGGCGCCGCCCCTACACGGTCAATAATATTGTCAATATCCCCTCCAATTCTCAGTATTGATACACGAATCAGAAAATCTGAATTTCATCAATATTCTTGTCAATTCCGACTATCAATACAATTTTTTCACCTTACATGGTCAATATTATTGTCAATACTCTAAAGTATTGTCAATATTATTGACCGTGTAGTGGCCGCTATAATATCTCTACCACAACATGCCATATATGATAGTATTAGATTTTTTTTTTTTTTTTGGCGCATCAACTTCTAAGGTTATTAGCGCCCAGTATTAGGTTATTATTTTTTTTTTTTCCATAATTTAAGGCGTCTCAACATCTGTGGTCATTTGCGCCCGGAGCCTTTTCAGTGCACTGCCGGCCTCCGGACAGTGTTCTCCCGTTACAGACAACACTGTCCATCGCCGGGCAGTGAGCTGTAGAGGCTCCTAGGAAGAGAAAATCTAAGTGCAGCACGACTGGATTCGAACCCGTTTATCTTCTCTTCAAATTAGCGTATTATTATTTATTATTATTAAATTAATTAATTGCTTAATGTATAAATTACAATCGATGGCCACCTATTCGAGTTTCAAGAAAAATTATTAACCGGAAGTTGCGCTTTTAACTGACAGTTTTTTTGAATTTTTTTTTTTTAGTTTCCGAACGACATTTCATTAAATTTGGTACGCAAACTATAAAATTTGTCAATTATAATTTTGTGAACTGGAGTAAGAGAAAGTTGTGTGAGTGTTTCACACCAGATTTTTTTTTATGGGAAGTTGATACATCCATTAGAGAAGGAAATACACTTCCTTGTAGATAATAAACTCAATGCTCTAGAGAAACGGAAATGATTATACGGCAATGGCCATTGGAGTCTTTTAAAGAAAGAAAACAAAACAAAAAAAAAAAGGAAAAAAAAATTCATTATTTGCTCAACGTTTCGGTACCATTGGTGCCTTTCTTCGTGTATAAAAAGAAGTTTTAGATTGAGTAACATACAGATTGAAATCAATAAATTTCTTAACTTGTTGTAAACGCTTAGTTCTTTCTGTATAGGTGCTTATATTATTGTAGAACTGTACATCTTGTTTTATATGTTTTCTAAGATTTCCTTTGTTAGACATTTCCCGGGTTCAAGTCCAGGAATGCTACCCTTCGATTTTTTTTCTTCCTAGGAACCTCTACAACTCATTGTCCAATGATGGAAAGTGTCTGTAACAAGAGAACCCTGTTGATGGAAAGTGTCTGTAACAAGAGGCCGGCAGTGCACTTGAGAAGACTTCCAGTGGAAAGTATCTGGAAAGTGTTGACGCGCTTGAAATTAAAAACAAACACTTACACAACTTTCTCTTACCCCCGTTCTCAAAATTATAATTGACAAATGTTATAGTTTGTGTACCAAATTTAATAAAATTCGTCGAAAACTGAAAAAAAACTGTTTAGTAAAAGGGCATTTCCGGTTAACTAATTTTCTTAAAACTTGAAATTTTGGCCATCTATTTTTATTTCTAATTAATTTTGTTTGTATGATAGCATTGTATAATCAACTATGACAGCACTTTAGAGGAAGCTGTAATCCCAACTCCCCCTAAAAGTACTCTTAAATAAATTTTCCCAGAGAAATGTTTTTAATAAAAGATGTAGACCTTTGCATGTTTAGTTTATATGCGAAGGTTCAAGAAAAATCATCGGAGCCATTTTTGAGAAAATTAAAAAAAATTAAAAAAAAAAACTAGTAAAGTGGTACTTCCAGTTGAGGAATTTTGACAGATAACGCACCGTCAGATCCCATGGTGATACCTAAACATAATATCAAGTTTCAAGTCTCTACGGTTTTTCGTTTTTGTGCTATGCTGTTCACATACATACACACAGACCATTTGCTAAAAACCACTTTTTTGGACTCAGGGGACCTCAAAACGAATATTTCCGGTGAAAACTCACTATTGAAAATTTGACACGGTTACAATACTTCCTCTTACTAGGAATAAGAGAAAGTAAAAAGTAAAATAAAAAAACGAAAAAAAAAACGTTACCTACATGGATTTATTTCAACGTCTTGAAAATATAAATAATATTTTAGTCTATAAATTACTTATGACTTAATAATTATGACATGTCTGCACTATTCAGACTACGGTATTAAAACAAATGATTCAATGGATAACTTTTATTCATATTGTTACTTTCTTTAACTGCTGTTAAGTATTGTAAGCGTGTCAAATTTTCGATATCGAATTTTCACCGGATATATCCGTTTTGAGGTCCCCTGAGTCAGAAAAAGTGTTTTTTATGAATTGACGAGTGTGTGAGACAGCATATCTCAAAAACGAAAAATCGCAGAATGTTCAAATATAATATTTCGTTAAAGTGTTACCCGGAGACTTGAGAATAAGCTTTTCGTTTAAAAATCGTTCAACCGGAAGTGCCACTTTAGAGTTTTCAGTTTTTTTTGTGGTTTTCTCGAAAACCGCTCCAACAATTTTCTTCTAAATTTTAATATATCAACTTCACATATTATAATGAGCTACAACTTTTATTTGAAATATTTCTCTGGGAAAATTTTTCATTTAAGGGCACATTTATGGCGGTGGGGGGTGGCGGGAGGTTTTTCCTTCAAAGTACTATTTTAGTTTACTACACAAATTTCACCATCTAAATAATATTAATTAAAATTAAATATGTTGTTGAATTTGCGTGTTTGAAGAAAATCGAATGACCGGAAGTGCGTTTTTACTGGAAAGTATTTTTTCCGTTTTCTGCTATTTTCCTCTAAAAACGGCTCCAAAAACTAGGAATGTGAACTACAGATATAAAGAGCTACAACTTTTATTTGAAACATTTCTCCTGGTAAAATCGTTTAAGTAAGGGGGCTTTTGGAGGAAGCACGGGATTATGTTATTCTCTAAAGTGCTATAATAGTTGATTAAACAGTTCTACTATTTAAACAAAATTAATTAGAAATAAATAGATTGCCAAAATTCCGAGTTTCAAGAAAAATTAGTAAACCGGAAGTGCGCTTTTACTGAACAGTCTTTTTTATTTATTGCGATTTTCTCCATAAAACACCGACGGAATTTCATTAAATTTGGTATACAAACTATAAACTTTGTCAGTTATAAACCTGTAAACTGCAGTAAGGTGAAAGTTGTGTGAGTGTTTCAAACCAGATTTTTTTATTTTTTTACTTTCTCTTACTCCTAGTAAGAGGAAGTATTGTAATCGTGTCAAATTTTCGATATCGAGTTTTCACCGGAAATATCCGTTTTGAGGTCCCTTGAGTCCAAAAAAGTGGTTTTTAGCGAATGGTCTGTGTGTGTGTGTGTGTGTATGTGGTGTGTGTCTGTAGTGAACAGCATAGCTCAAAAACGAAAAATCCTAGAAAGTTAAAACTTGATATTACGTTTTAGGTATCACCATGGGATCTGACGGTGCGTTATCTGTCAATATTCCTCAACCGGAAGTACCACTTTACTAGTTTGTTTTTTTTTACGTTTTTGCGATTTTCTCAAAAATGGCTCCGACGATTTTTCTTTAACTTGGTATATCAACTACACATACAAAGAGCTACAACTTTATTTGAAACATTTCTCCAGAAAAATTCATTTAAGGCCTTCTGGGGGAGGGGGGGGGTTTTCCATTTAAGTGTTAGTTCAGGTTTTAGAGCATTCTTCTCTTCATATTGTTATTTGAATTAAAATGGTTGTTGAAATTCCGAATTTGAAAAAAAAAATCGGATAACCGGAAGTGCGTTTGTTTTGACACTTTACTAAATGATTCTTTCAATTTTTCGCGATTTTCTCAAAAATGGCTCCGATAAATTTCTTGAAACATCGTATACCAAATAAAAATGCAAAGATCTACATCTTCTATTTATGACATTTCTCTGGAAAAATTCATGTAATGGCAGTTTTAGGAGAGGAGTGGGGTTGCAGCTTCCCCTAAAGTGGTATCATAGTTGATTATACAATTCTATCATCCAAACAAAATTAATTAGAAATAATCAGATGGCCAAAATTCAAGTTTTAAGAAAATTGTAAGCCGGAAGTGCGCTTATACTGAACAGCTTTTTCAGTTTTCGACGAATTTCGTTAACTTTGGTTCACAAACTATAACATTTGTCAATTATAATTTTGAGAACAGGAGTAAGAGAAAGTTGTGTGAGTGTTTCACACCAGATTTTTTTTATTTTGAAAGGTGTTTTACACAGACCGATCAAGTCTAACAATAAATAAATAACAAATTTATAATCCTTTTTGAAAGTATCGGCCGCACCCTGATAAAGTACAGAAACCAAGACTTTTTCATTTGGAATAAAGCCCTAAAATGTTTTTATGTCAAAGTCGGTTTGTTTGATACACAATTGGTCTGTTGTTAATTTACGAGTATTTGTATACTTACTACAACACAAAACGACACACAAATTTCATTTTTAAAGATCATTTTTCGCATTAGAACAGGTTTTTTTTTTTTTTTTAAGTTTTAAAACCGGTTTTTGAATTTAATATATTTTAGTAAGGGGGGAAAAAACGGTTTTTAAATCTTTAAAACCTATCTGTATATATATTCACTGCATTATATTTATTGATCCTACATCATTACGAGAAAAAAGTATTCAGCGTCAAAGTTGGGACACATCCCAGGGCACGGTCATTTCTAATATTAGACAAAATTATTAAGAAATTTCCCAGAAAGCGTTGGGTCATTATAGTTGTTTTATTTACTTACCATATTTTGTGAAATATTTAATTATTTGGCTTAATATAGTACTGTTTGGCACTGATTCCTTTTGAATCTACATATATCTACTGCCGAATAACTGAATGATATAATTTACTCCTCATTTATACCACTTGTATTTTTGTACGTAGTAAATTAAAAAAAGAAAATATACAGAATTTTCTCTACTTGCAACTTTCAACACTCAATTAAAGCATTTTTTTTTAACAACACATTAAAAATTACCTTTAAATAATCAACTGGACAGCCTTGACTCCCACAATATCTTTCATTCTACCCAGCATGAGATTAGTTCCGTCTCTAATAGAATTAGTGGGTAATTAATAGTGTACGACAGGCCCATGGGGTTTCATAACAGCGTGAATGAACCGTTGTTTGTTTGAAAATCATTTATCATTTATTTTAATTTTTATTCTTTTATAAATGTTAATTTCTTTTTATATAGTATATTGTTTTATTACTTTTTAGATTAAGCCATTATTTCAGAATTTCAGTGGAATTTCTTTAGTCGTCCGAGTTTGAAAGATCTACTTTATAACTTTCTCTAACTCCTAATAAAAGGAAAGTATTGCGAATCTTGCCAAATTTTTTGAAATTGAGTTTTTAAGGGAAATACATGTTTTATGGTCCCCTAAATACGAAAAAAATGTTTTTAGCGAATGTTTTGTGTGTGTGTGTGTGTGTGTGTTTTAATAAAATATCTCAAACATCAAAAAATTATCGGAAGTTCAAACTTGTTATTCCGTTTAGGTACCACTGCATCGGACACAAAGATGCATGTGGACAAAATCCATCAACCGGAAATGCGACTTTATTGATTGACTCCTAGTAAGAGAGGAAGTATTGTAATCATGTCAAATTTTCGATATCTAGTTTTCACCGGTAATATCCGTTTTGAGGTCCCTTGAGTCCAAAAAAAGTAGTTTTTTTAGCTAATGGTCCGTGTGTGTATGTATGTATGTGGACAGCATAGCTCAAAAACGAAAAACCGTAGAAAGTTGAAACTTGATATTCCGTTTAGGTATCACCATGGGATCTGACAATCTGACAATACGTTATCTGTCAAAATTCCTCAACCGGAAGTACCACCTTACTAGTTTTTTTTTTTTTTTTTTTTTTTGTTTTTTTTTTTTTTTTTACTTTTTTGCAATTTTCTCAAAAATAACTCCGACGATTTTCTTAAAACTTGCTATATCTACTACACATACAAAGAGCTATAACTTTTATTTGAAACATTACTCCGGGAAAATTCATTTAAGGGCACTTTTTGGGGGAGGAGTGGGGTTAGGTTTTTATCTAAAATCCTATTTCAGTTTATTATACAATTCTGTCATCTAAATAATATTAATTAGAATTAAATGTGTTGTTGAAATTCCGAGTTTGAAAGAAATGACCGGAAGTGCGTTTTTTTCTAAAAATGGATATTTCAGTTTTCTGGTATTTTTTTAATTTCTTGGGATTTTCTCAAAAAAAAAAAAAAAAAACTCCAACGATTTTCTTCAAACTTGACGTATCAACTATACATACAGAGATCTACAACTTTTATTTAAAACATTTGTCCGGGAAGATTACATTTAAGGGAGGGAACTTTTATGGGAGGGGCTGGGTGGGGTTTCCTTCTAAAATGCTGTTTCCGTTTATTTATTTTTTTTCTTTAGTTTTTCGTGATTTTCTCAAAAAAAGGTTCCAACAATTTTATTTTAACTTCGTACACTATCCAATACATACTCCATTCTATGGGCCGGAAAATGTTCTGGGGATAGCCAAAATTACGGCGAGGGCAGAACACAGTCGCTACTGGAGGCTAAGCACTGGGGCAAAACATGGCAAAGTGGTGATGCCAGGGCTGTGTAAGAGAAGAACCAGAAAAACCCTGGGTCTAAGCAGGTATCAGATTTGTCTGATAGCGGGCCTATTTACAGGGCATGGTAGGTTCAAAAAAACCATCTGCACATGGTTGGGTTTAATTAATTCGGAGTCCTTGTACAGACTATGTCAGGAAGAGGAGGAGACGGCCTCTCACCTGGTGTTCGACTGCATTGCGGTACGAGATTTTTGGCACGTTAAGACCGCAGGAGATCTTATTGCAAGAAAGATTAGTGAGGAAAGTCCTTGACTTCATAATGAGGAGAGTTTTCTTCTTCTAGGCACAAGAGGGTTGGCACAATAAGCCTCAATAATTGGCTACGGTGCCTAGGTTGGAGTCCCCGCCCGTGCGTCATTTCAATTCTAATCTACTTACATAAATCCAATCACTTTTATTTGAAAAATTTTCCCGGGAAAAATTGATTTTTGGAGGGTTCTGGGGGGGGGGGGACAGTAGCGCTAAGCTTTCCTCTAAAGTGCCACTTCTGTACAATAAAGTAATAAAGTATAATAAAGTAACAAAGTATGGTTATGCCACCTATAAATAATAATAATACACATTGAAAGCATTTATAGAATTCCAAATTTGAAGAAAATCGTTCAACTTTATAGAATAAGTTTTCAAGTTCTTTGTGAATTTTCTCGAATAAAGACAACAACGATTTCGTTTTTTAGAATTTATTTAAATTGGCTTTATCTTTACCACTGACGTAAAACTGTTCCTCAATATCTTCGTGTCAAATATGATGGTGGCATCTAAACGGAATATCAAGGGAGATACACT
Organism: Triatoma infestans; assembly: GCA_011037195.1. Lineage (NCBI taxonomy): Eukaryota > Metazoa > Arthropoda > Insecta > Hemiptera > Reduviidae > Triatoma > Triatoma infestans. The sequence continues at coordinate 19,037 of JAAEAF010008653.1, read as the reverse complement.
TTATTTTAAAAAACTAAGTAGGGCTGCTCAACTAGGTTGAGTTGCAGAGAACACAGCGTACCAATCAATCAACAAGGACAAGTCATATAAAAATAACGTAATATAAAAAACACACACATATACACATTTTGAGCGAATAAAAGAGAACCAAACACTTAACTCAACTTAAGCCTAATAAAAGATCATTTGTCACTATTAATAAATATAGTTCTTTATAATCGTTAGTAAGTCTATAAGAATGAGCTCACTGAGCGACGTCAGTTTGTCCTGGTCGATACCGACCGTGTCAAAATACTTTGCTGTTCTGTTCGGTATGGTTCCTCTCGAACCAAACCAGAGTCCCCGGACCTGGAACTCTCTATCACCGAACCGCTCTCTGTACTTCTCCAAGTAGTAGGCGATTTAATTCTAATAGATACGGCGCTTCTCCATGCCGATTTTCCCCGCCTAATCAAGATAGTTAGACTCATATCTAATTGTTGGATCCAGGATATATGCCAACTTGCTGCTCTTCCTGAAGGCCAGGATATCTGCATACCGGGTCGGCCCTTCATCATCGACAGCAAGCACCTCCTCGTAGCACATAAAATCCTTTGTTCCTTCGAGTAGCTCCAGGATGGTGTGCTTAACACGGTGGTGCCGGCGAGTGACAAGGAGCATGTTGTGTGGACAATTACCAAGCATCTCCTGACGTCTGTGCTGCTACCGCCGGTACTCCACGAAAAGGAGCATAATTGTTACTTAATTTAAGGGAGATAGTCCACTCGGAGCCCGAGAGCAGCTGCTTATGGCAGACGAATTGATTGCCTTTAGGGTTATCCCTAAAATGGCATACTCCCGGACCTTGCCACTTACAGGCAGCCCACGATTCGAAAGAGCTCTCTCTCAGACCTTGGCGAATCCTTTTGATGGACACTAGTTCCTGAGGACTTATTACATCTAACTCTAGCCTAGCCGAAGCTTTCTGCGACTATTCTTTTTTAAGATATTTTTTTCACCCACATACACTTAGACCGTTTGCTAAAAACATTTTTCTCGTACTCTGAGAAGCTGAAATCATGTATTTAAGGGTGAAATCTCAATTTCCACAAATTTTACACGATCGGGATAATTCTACCAGGAAATACCAGGAGTAAGAGAAATAAAAATCGTATTTTCGGATCATCGGGTTTTTGACTATTTAGATTCATTTTTTGTTAATAATTCATTCCGGTTCTATAATAGATTAAATTCCTTTTTGCTTCAAGGAATTTAAAGTAAATAAAATAATAAAATAGAAACTTATTTCTATGTACAACCCATTATACACACAAGAGTTCTTGACTTAGCAGCCACTGAATAATGGATGAGATCCCCCACCCAAAGGTGTGAACATACGTTTTTATGTGATTATATTCTGTTATTTTTATTGAATGATATTTTATATAGTTATATAATATGTGCGCTTAAATGTGTGTTCATTTGTATGTGTGGATATCCGGATATGTAACAAAGAAATAATAGTCATAGGGAAGCTTAATTTCCTTTTACGTATAAGCAGGAATTCGGATCCAAAAATTTTCGGCTATTCCATGCGTCAATAAATGGCGACATAATTATTGAACTCAATTTGTTCTCCAGGTTCTCGGTAATTTTGATTTTATTATTTAGTAGACGAGCTACAAAAGTCAGGCTTATATATCTAAGCTGTAATTTCAGTTCATGATCGGCGATTCTACCACAAAATAGAGCAACTTAATTAAATTCTAATTTGTAGAAAAATTTGTCAATTAGAATTGATTTTTTTTTTTATTTCTCTCTCTCCTTATAAGAGAACAAGTTCAATTTCCGAAATTGAGTTTTCACCGAAAATACATATTTTGGGGTCTGTGAGTTCGAAAAAATAGTTTTTTGCAAGTGACCTCTCTGTCTCTCTCTGTTTTTGTTTTTGCTTGTTTTTTTTTTGTTTTTTTTTTACGTTTATTCGGCATCCGCCATGTAATGGAATCTGAATCATTTAAGATTCATAGAAACCGAAAAGCGAAGAAGCAGACGTGAAAGAAATAAATCGTTACTTACTCCCCACCTAGGCCAGACTTTGGAGGGAGAGTTCAATTCATATAAATAGAGCGACAGTACAACAGTTCTGGGGAGTTTTACGGCAGTTTTTTAACAAAAGTAAATCCAGTCAGCAACCTATCTGCTTATTTACTCAGCCAGTCTGTCTCTTTGTTATTCTCTAGCTACCTAATTTCTATTTTTTTTTTTTTTTTTTTGTAAAGTCCTTGTAGTTTGTGTGTCCTATTTATTGAATAGTGTTCATCATATTTCAAAATTCATTCTCTCCCCCTCACTTCCATTACACTCCACCATTACATTTTACGTGCTATCTAAAACAAGTTACTAAATACAAATAACAGATAATAATAATTTACATGAAATCGTGGTAAAAATTAAATATTCAATAATAAACAATCACAGAAGAAACAATATTATCAATAGAAATAAATAATATAGCAATAATTTATTAAAGTCTATTAGTGTCACAAATTTAATAAATTGCTTATTTAAAGTTCACTTGCGTGCATAGCGTTAAGTTTTCCTCTAAAGTACATCAGAACAAAAATATGATTGTGAACAATATAATATTAATATATTACATTATAAGCATATAGAATTCCCAATTTTAGGAAACTCATTTAACTGTAAAATTTTCTCGTAAACGGTTACAGCCATTTCCTTTAAACTTTTAATTACTAACTACACACATATAAGCTTTATCACTTTTATTTGTAACATTTTTCTGAAAAATTTGCTTTTAGCTGGTTGAGAGGAATGTGGACGTTAAAATTCAAATATTTTGGTTCAATATTATCGGCTTTCCATTTGCCTCGGTTGGTAGATTGGCAGGGAATGGTTGGACCAAAATTTGAAATTTAAATAAAAATTTATTTTATATATAAAACTGCATTATAAAGATAAGTAACAGAAAGTCGTATCAGTATTTCAGACAAGATTTTTGTATTATACATTGTATATTCGAGGGTCAATTCAATAAGTAACGAGACAAATCGCTGTAGCTCAGAAACGGTTTGTTTGTTTAATCAATACAATAGTTTCAGTGCGTCAAGTTGGCATCCTTGTACTGAGTTTCTCATCAGCTGTTCGAAAGTATTAGTTAAGCATAACCTCAAATGTATTCAGATAACAATGGTGAGTCCGTTCGTGCATTGCATCTCGGAAGAATAACGCTCATGATTAGATTTTTAATTGCAAAAGGTATCAGAGGTAATGAAATCCACGAAAGAATGTTGAAAGTGTACGAGAATAATTATTTGAACCGTTTAAAAGTGGGCCGTGTAAGTGTCTGTGACGAACTACAAAATGGTGGTGGCAACCGGTACCGGTTGAAGTGGCAACTTCCCCCCTCGAATCTCGAATGCATTAACGCATTAATTCAAGAAGCAGGCGTATTACTGTTGAACTGATAGCTGAAAACGTGCACGCAGGCACACGTGAGGCCTGCCATTCGAACGAAACGTCGTGGACTCTTGACTAAAGGCGGATGTTGCTTCATGACAACCCGCCCACACACGGCATTAATCCAATGAACAAGGTGCAAAAGTGACTTTGAGATCAACTCAAACAATTTTATGCCAGAGGCATACAAAAATTAGAAGAAAGATGGGACAAGTGTATAAATGTTGCCGGAGAGGGGGAGAGCTATGTTGAAAAGTAGCCAAAGTTTTGTATTGATTATTTATTATTATGCCGGGTGCCTGATGGCGTGGGACCTAAGCCTGGCTTTATCCCCCCGATGCCCCCCATATTCCCTTAATTAATCTCCCCCGGTAGCTTACCGGTCCGTCTACAATATCCGAAGATATCCTTAAACTCCAACCCGCCCAGGCAATCCTGCGAGAATGGTGCCCTCCCAAATACGCGAAACCTAGTACCAGCGAAATGGGGAAAGTGACATAAATAGTGGTACCGTTTTTGACAAATGGGACTAGACGTCCTTCCTATGTTAAACAAGTGACTAGACACCCAAGTGTGTCCAGTCACTACCCCCACCAACTTCCTCAGACCTGTCCTACTGAAGGACAGGAGATATTCCGAAATTCCCTGCTTACTTACTTTTATAAATCTTTTAGCTTGGAGGCACCCCTGCGTGCCCCCCCCAGCATTTCCCCAAGAATCTCATCTCCCAAAGTCTAATCTGTTTGTCACGAAACTTCTTTGTGACGCAAGGGCTGGTTCATGATGATACCTCCCTAGCCAACTGATCCGCCCTCTCATTGCCCTCTATTCCCGCATGTCCGGGTATCCAATAGAGACGCACCTTACCCCTCCGAGTCAAAGCATTAAGCCTTCTCCTACATTCTCCCACTAGTTTCGAACTCCACCATGGCTTACTCAAAGCCCTCAGTGCGGCCTGACTTTGTATTGATTAAATAAATCTTTTTTGAGCTACAACGATTAGTCTCGTTACTTATTGAATGACTCTCGTATATGTATTTAAGTATTGATTTTCCTATCTTACTCCATCTCAAAGCTCTTTTATAATTGGACGTAATAAATTCTATTAAAGTCTCGAATTTCAATTTTCAATGGAAACATGTATGTGTTTTGTGAGACGTAATTTCAGAAAGATGTTTTAGCTAGATAGAATTTTATTATATGCCCCAAAAAACCCCGAGGATCGATTAAGATCCACTGTTTTGGAATTAATTTTCAGGTTTTCTTCCCCCCCCCCCCCCGTATTCTTTTATAAATATTTTTATTAACTTATTACATTTCCCTCGTCACTTTTCTCAGTTCTCATATTTATTTTAAACAAATATTTTTGAGAATACTCTTATATACTTCGAGCTAATGTCATTATATAGATCGTAAGTTTACATTGCTTGTTTTGTAAAATAATTTCTCACTTAAAACAAACAAAATATTAGTTGTCTGGGACCAAAGAAAAAAAAACTTTTTTAACTTTTAAAAGTTTATTTATCGACGTTCCGGACATCTTTCGTGTTCTTCTTCAGGAGGGGTAGAGCGTTAGGGTGTCCGTAAGGTAGATAAATAAACTTTAAAGTCAAAAAAGTTTTTTTTTTTCTTCTTCTTTGGCCCCCAATTAAACAACATTCTATTTAAAAAAGAAAGAAAACAATTCAAGAAATTCAATATTCTTCAAAACATGCGATTTATTATACAAAATTTTCTAATGTCGAGTCATAATTTGTAATAATTCCATTTTGTCATTAAGCACACATAGTAACATAACCCTATGAAATGTTATTGGCGTGATGTTGTGTTGTATGTTTGTAGTAGTACGAGCGGTTTAGTAAAAGGGCTTGTAAGTATATATGTTTAAGAGAGTGAAGTATTAGTCAATAATCAAGAGAGCACCACTGTTTTTTAAAATAAATATATTATTCTCTAAGCAAATTTAAGTACTTTACAATATCACAATTATATCTTAATAAATTATATGTATATCTAGAATAAATGCAAATCTTTATCACTGGAACAGAGTTTGAGAGAGCGATTCCTGAAGCAAGTGTTCTGGCTTTGAAAGCAGAATGTAGACTGTCCTGAAGGAATGTCCTCTCTTTTACAAGAAAAAACAGTTGGTCAAGTGTCATTGTATTAATTTAACGGATTTTTGTGCCTTTGTTTCCTTAATAGCAATGATCTAAATTGTAGTATACCTGGCTCTATCCCTATCACTAAATACACTATTTGAACTATCTAATTTTCACAAAACTATTTATTTTTGCATTTCTTCTTCCACTACACTTATAACTTCCTGTACATATATATATACAGTCAACAAACCAACAAGTGTGAGTCTCAACAGAAACATTACGTTGAAGTGATCTGTCTATACGAACTTGGTGAATTCGCTGTGACAATGGATGAAAATCCGAAATCGGTCAGGAACAAAACCAATTTGCATGCTACGATAGATAAAAAACCGGATGTTATCCAGCATTGCGGACCCACCCACATTTTCAAAAACACCATTTTGTTTGTTTTATTAACAATGGCCAAACGTAAATTAATAATAATAATAATAATAATAGTGTGTATTTGCAAGCAAAAAAAATCTGGTGTGAAACACTCACACAACTTTCTCTTACTGCAGTTCTCAAAATGATAATTGACAAATTTTATAGTTTGTATACCAAATTTAATGAAATTCGTCGAAAACTGAAAAAACTGTTCAGTAAAAGCGCACTTCCGGTTTACTAATTTTCTTGAAACTTGGAATTTCAGCCATCCATTTATTTCTAACTAATTATGTTTGGATGATAGAATTGTATAATAAACTAGGATAGCACTTTAGATGAAAATCTAACCCTACCCCTCCCCTAAAAGTGCCCTTAAAAGAATTTTCCCAGAGAAATGTTTTAGATAAAAGTTGTAGATCTTTGCATGTTTAGTTTATATACGAAGTTTCATAAAAATCGTCCGAGCCATTTTTGAGAAAATTTTGAAAAAGTGATTAAATCATTTAGTAAAGTGGTAAAGTAAACGCACTTCTGGTTATCCGATTTTTTTCAAACTCGGAATTTCAACAACATATTTAATTCTAATTAACATTATTTAGATGACAGAATTGTGAAATAAACTGAAATAGCACTTTAGATGAAAACCTAACCCCACCCCTCCCCCAAAAGTGCCCTTCAGTGCATTTTCCCGGAGAAATGTTTCTAATAAAAGTTGTAGCTCTTTGTATGTGTGGTTGATGTTTAAAGTTTAAAGAAAATCGTCGGAGCCATTTTTGAGAAAATCGCAAAAAAGTAAAACATCTAACTAGTAAAGTGGTACTTCCGGTTGAGGAATTTTGACAGATAACGTAGTGTCAGATCCCACGGTGATGCCTAAATGGAATATCAAGTTTTAACTTTCTACGGTTTTTCGTTTTTGAGCTATGCTGTTCACATACATACATACACACACACACACACACACGGACACACGGACACACACACACACACACAGACCATTTGCTAAAAAACACTTTTTTGGACTCAAGGGGACCTCAAAACGGATATTTCCGGTGAAAACTCGATATCGAAAATTTGACACGATTACAATACTTCCTCTTACTGGGAGTAAGAGAAAGTAAAAATACAAAAAATAAAACATTCTTCTTCAACTTCTAAACTAAAACTAAATTATTAATTTTTTTTTTTTTTTTTTCAAACAATTTTACCACACATAGACAATGGAAAAGATCCGTCTGTCAAGTCTGTATTTTTATTATGATTATAACCATTTATTCAATATTTGTTCATATAGAAAATCAAAAATAAAACTAGCTCTCATATTTTAAATAAATAACTATTAACAATCAATAGAAACAAAATAAAACAATATCTATAAATACACCTGTGTGTGTGTGTGTGTGTGTGCGTGTGTGTGTGTGTGTGTATATATATATTTTTTTTTTTCTTCAACTAACAATCAAATGGTAAACAAAAATCAACTTCTAATTCTTAATTATATGAGATAGTGACTGTAGATGATATAAATAATATTCCATATTATACACATTACCAGTTAAATTCCCTAATTAATTCATTTCGGTAACAAGTAGCTTGTCTCAGATACATTACGAGATGTGACCACTCTCCCTCCCCTTATCAAATTAAAAACCACTTCTTTGGACAATTTTTTCTTTTGTAACCATTTAACCCTCCATTCGGATAGTACAGTACATACACCAATAAAGTGATAGGTATCCTCCACTTCCCTGGCGTTACAGAGAGAACATATATAGTGGAATCATCTTGTTTCCAGTGTTTTTGAAATTCAAATTAAGGGACTCGGTTCTAACTTTATAAATCCATCGCATTGTATCTAAATCAAAATCATCATTCAGATACAAGGGGCCAAAACGTAAATTATTTATATTGTTTATATTTTACGTAATTGTTTATATTTATCAATTAGAATTTGAGAATTGAAGAAAAAACTAGATAGTTTTGAGGTGGTTTCATTTTACCATTTTTATCTTTATTTTATTTTATTAGCTTGAATTTCACTGATATTATTGAATATATAATCAGCTGTTGTAATGGATTCCTCTCTAATTCGACACGACCAGTGAAATCAGATATCTGTCGAGTAGCATTAGCATTCTAAAATAATAATTACTAAAATTATTTCTTGCTTCAGGCAAATACGAGTATATTCAGATTTTATTTACAATCTTTTACTTTCCCTTTAAATTTTATGAATTATTTTAATTAACTATAATTTTTAGCTATTCTGTTTTCAGCCTTTATGATATAGGTACCAAGTTTAAAGAAAATCGTTACAGCTGCTTTCCAGAAAACATTATAAATAAAAATTTTTAATTTGTTTTTATTGTTAATTTGCAACTGTATTACCTACATTAAGCAAAAGTGTTACACAGTAAAAAAAAGAAGAAGTAGTTGAAACACCGAAACACCGACCATAGCTCAGTGTCACAACCAGAATGCGTGATGAAAGACAACAGCCAGCGCTGATACTTTCTAGACTCTATTGAGAATTAGCAGCAATTAAATCGCGTGGCCAGCATCTTTTTAGGCGACGTGGTAGGTTATCGGGATGAGTGCTTGTGGATAAGGTTTGTGCAATGGGATTTGGGTGTGCGGAGAGAGTCTGTCATGGAATCTTAGGAAACGGGTCTGGATTAATTCATTTACATATGGGATATTTAGATCATGGTGTAGGATGCGGTTAGAAACGAAGAAAGGAGCATTAACAATACGACGAAGGACTTTGGATTGAAATGATTTGTATGAGCTGGATATTGGGTGGTTTAGTGGAGCCCCACAGTTCTGCTCCATATGACCACATAGGTCTTAATAGAGTTTTGTAGAGTATTAGTTTGTTGTGAGTACTCATAGTAGATTTAGGTCCAAGTTGTCTTCGTAGTAATCCATAACGTCTATTAAGTTCTTTTCTTTTGAGTCAAGTATGAGGATTCCAAGTTAAGCGTCGATCAAGGTGAAGCCCTAGATATCGAATCTGATTAGAAATGGGTAAGTTAGCGTTATTTATAGTAAGTGGAGAGCAGGTCTGTCTTCTTAGTGTGAATGTAACTTGTGTGCATTTATTTGGTGTTCAACTTAATTCTCCATATTCTGCACCAAGCTTCTATGAGCTCAAGATGTTCTTGTACTGTATTTGAGACCTGTGTAGGATTGGAGTGAGAGGATAATATAGCGGTATCATCGGCATAGGTAGTAATTCGGGTTTGAGGATGACTAGGAATGTCAGCTGTATAGATGGTATAAAGGATTGGTCCGAGTATGCTACCTTACGGAACTCCAGCGCAAATCGCGTGAAGATTTGAAGCAGCGATTGGTGAGAAAGGATTATAGGAGTAGGTAGAAAGGAGTAGGAAGGAATTTTTTGAGTTTATAGAGTAGTCCTGGATGCCATACTCTGTCAAATGCCTGAGCAACATCAATAAAGACACCCAGGCAATACTCTTTGTTTTCTAGAGCCGCAGAAATAATATCCACGATTCTGAATGACTGTTGGATAGTGGAGTGGCGAGTGCGGAAGCCAAATTGGTGAGGAGGAATAACATTATGTTTTTCTAAGAATGGGATTAGTTTCTTGAGAAGTAATTTCTCTTTATAGGAGGATACTTCACTAGTAGGTTTATTGGGTTTAGGAATTGGCGTGATTAAGGAAAATTTCCATTGTGCAGGATAGTGTGTTGTGCGAAGGATAGAGTTGAAGATGGTTGTGAGAAAAATGATGGCCTTCCGGGGAAGATGTCTGAGGATTGTAGGTGTAATGAGATCATGTCCGGGAGCTTTTTTACGAGGCAAGTGATCAATGATGAATTTTACCTCCGAAGGATGAATGGGTTTAGTGGGGAAATGGAGTGGGAGGGGAGTGTCTAAGTTTTCAATGACATGACTCAAATGAGTAGGGTCTAATATATCGGAGTGAGGAGTGAGTGTTTGTTGTACGTAGTTGGCGAAGGCATCAGCTCTATCTCCGTCGCTCCTGGCACAGGAGCCATTAGGATAAATAAAAATAATAATAAAAATCACCTTTCAGTAAAATGGTATTTCCGCTGCACTAATTTTGACTAAAACCTTACTGTCGGATTTTTTTGGGCGATCTTAAACGAAATATCAACTTTGAATTATCTGCGTTTTTATGTTATTAACACACACACACACACACACAAACAAAGAGACCAATTTCTAAAAATAACTTTTTCATTCTCAGGAGACTTCAAAACCTGCATTTCCGGTGAAAACTTGATATCGAAAAATCTGACACGATCGCAATACTTCCTTTTACCAATAGTAAGAAAATGTAATAAATAAATAAATAAATAAACTCATAAACTTTGGTACTGACTCGGCATATATTTCTCATTGGCCAGTTCCAATCCTTAAATAAAACAAAATATATTCGAAGAAATTTACTATTTAAAAAAGTTAAGAAAGCCTTAGAATAAGGGCATATCGATCCGTTCAAATAAAGTGTTATAAGCCTATCAATTTAATGACGGCAATTCATGCAAACGTCTCGATAATATTAACCAGTTAGTCGTCACTAGGCAAACAAATAAAAAAATTTAATACTTCACTGAGTAGAATCTTGCTCTAGCCCCGGGGCTTGTTATTGGCTAGTTACTTTCATTTAAACAAAAAAAAAAAATATCTGAGGAGTGGTATATCCTGTTGACATTAGTCATCTATTCCAGTGTAAAATAGTATATACCTCACAGAACAATGACTTACATATTTTGCAATGCAAATTGCCAGGACTAAATTACGTCGATTATATCCCATTTTTGAATTTTAATTTTTTACTGGAAATACAATATCTCAAATCCTCTGATTAAGAAAATATTATGCTGGACATATGTGAAAATTACACTCAGTCACAATGGGACACTTAGTTTATTCATTTATAAATAATATTTTTTATTGCAACAATCTATTTTTAATACGTCCTTACGCGTTGGTCTAGTGGCTAGCGCACACACCATGTCGTGCGAGATTCTGCGTTCGATTCCCGTGAGGGCAAAGTCAATGTTGACCCAGCAACGTGATAAAAAATGGGAAGCTACAGTTAGTAGCGCCCTAGGTAGCGAAGACTGGAACTAAACGGCGTGGGAAGTGCCACAACCCTTCTCCCCTTTCAAATTGCCACCTGGCAGGCCTTGGACTGTTGCGCCATAGGGTTTTTTTTTATTTATATTATATTTAATACAATTCACTACTATTTATTCTAATATCTTGTCAATTGAATTATCTCTATAATATCACTAATAATTGTCACTTTAGAGGAAAGCATAACGCGACTGTTTCCCAAGAATCCCTCAAAAAATCAATTTTCCCTGGAAAATGTTTCAAATAAACATTATAGCTATTTATGTATGTAGATACTACACACACACACACACACACACACACACACACACACACCACACACACAGATCATTTGCTAAAAACCACTTTTTTGGACGCAGTGGACCTCAAAACGGATATTTCCGGTGAAAACTCGATATCGAAAATTTGACACGATTACAAATACTTCCTCTTACCAGGAGTAAGAGAAAGTAAAAATATTAGAAATGATCATCTTCTCTGGCTCTACAATCCTTGAAGGATATTGGCGTCCTCAATCACAACTGCCCACTCCGCTCAGTCCTGAGCCAATCTACGCCATCTCCTAACTCCCATCTCTCTCAAATCCCGTTCCACTCCTTCCAACCATCGCGACCTCGGTCTTCCTCTTCTTCTCTGTCCTCCTGGGTGTCCGGCACATATCTTTTTTGGGATCCTGTCCTCCTCCATACTCTCCACGTGCCCAATCCACTTAAGCCTTCCCCTCTTTATAAATCCAACTAAATCCTGGTCTTTGTACAGTTCAACATTTTTTTTTTTTTTTGCTCAATTGAAAAATATTAGAAATGATAAACATTAAAAATCACAGAACTTCCATCAATCATTGTACGGACACAAACAACTTATCACTCATCTACCACAGTATCCCAAACCCTCGTCCCATGGAAATTCCCATCCTTCATAAAGACTTGGTTTTTCTTTACATCTTCCACTCCTCAATACTACCTTTTAATATCCTGTGCATTTACTACTTACATTCATTTGGGATGATGTAGTTCAATATTACATTTCAACTAACTCTTTTTTGCATGTAATAATAATAATAATAATAATAATAATAATAATAATAAATTATAATAATAATAATAATGAATAGTGTTAGTAAAATAAATGACATTTTCTTTTGACTTTACACAAATAAAAAAAAAATACCACAACACTTGAGCATGGACCATGGTCGTATGCCAATTGACTCAGGTTAACTGATTGAACTAAAGAGCTATTATTTAGATTTTTCATTTTAATTTGTACAAATTGAGTCTTATAAAAACAAAACATTAAAAAAAGAAAAAAAGAAACACATACATGTTATTATTAGAAGACAATATATCAAAATAAATTCTTATACAAAAAGAAAGAGAAGCTGTTTTAATCAATTGATTGCAATTACAAAAATATTGATAATGCCTTAATTTCAAAATTAAATTCTATTATAAGAACTAATCTATTGTATGCCCATGCCTCCCGTGTATACCTATATATATGTTCTGCCAGCCATACATCCCCCATTTAAAGAAATTACCACCTCCTCCAGCCAGGAGTTCTTACCTAACCATCGTATTCTTAAATTCCTGCAAACACGGGAATAATCCACAAAAAAATGTACAACATTTTCAATATTCCCCGTATTGCACAAGGACAGTGATTAGCAGATTCAGACATCTGCAAACACATAAGTAAGACTAAATAATTCACCCCTCAATTCTAATAATATTTATAAAGATCTGCAGAATTTACTATTGATAATGTAATTCTGCATGAATTACCCCCAAATCCACTTTACTTCTTTATATAATTTGGGAAATTGCCGCATTACAATACTGTATGCAAAGTTTTTGGTTAAATTCTAATAAACTTATTTAACAATTTGTCTAACATTCTGTTTGCTCTCATAATTTGTCACTCTAATTCCATGTTGGTTACATAAACTTAAATGTTCTTTGAACCAGTAACTTTTCTAATAATTTCCTTCGTTAAAATTTTGGGAGGCGAAATTGAGGCATTCCAGAGGCTCTCGGTAGTAAACATAATGCAATTATAGGTTATATAAATATAGTGGACTCTTTTTTGCCTGTTTTGTCTGGTTTCGCACTTCCTAGTAAGGAGGAAATATTGTAAATCGTGCCAAATTTTCGATATTGCGTTTTCACGGAAGTATCCGTTTGAGGTCCATCTACGTCATAAAAAAAAAGTGGTCTTTAGAAATGTTCTCTGTGTGTGAACAAGCAGGTCAAAAAACGAAAAATCGTTAAGAAAGTCAACTTGATATTCCGTTTGAGGTATCATCAAGGGATCCGATAGTAGGTCATCTGTCAAAATTCCTCAACCGGAAGTTAGGAATCTTTAGAATGCTATTTTCCCCATTTATTGTGATTGTTCTAAAAAAAAAATGGCTCGGCATTTTCTTAAACTTGATATATCGATAGACATACCAAAAAATCTACAATGTATATTGTAACAGTTCCTTGGGAAATTTAATTTAAGCATTTTTTGGGGGAGGTGGTGGATTTAGGTTTTTCCTAAAGTGCTATTTCAGTTTATTATGGCATTCGTCATGCAAAATAATATACTTAGAATTTAATGTGTTGTTTGAAATTCCGTGTTTGAAAAAAAATCTGATGACCGGAAGTGCGTTTTATTGAAATATATTTTTCAGTTTTCCGGAATTTCGCGAGAAACGCCCTCTTGTCAATATATTATGAATTAGCAAGGATGCCACTAGTGGTACACAGATAGGTCTAAGGCCCTCGAAGGAACCGGGGCAGAGGTGTTTGGGGCTAGAACCAAACACTCGGAACCCACGGGTAGGTTTCCTAGCATCTTCCAGGCGGAAATTTACGCTATTGGAAGGTGCGTTCAGTTGATTCTTGATCGAAGATATCGGAATCAGGAGATAGTTTTCCTATCCGACAGTCAGGCGGCCATTAAAGCACTGAGCTCTTATGTAATCAGTTCTAAAATGGTATAGGGAATGCCTAGGCAAGCTTAATGACCTTGGCAGAAGTAATAAGGTTACCCTACATTGGGTGCCGGGACATATCGGCGTGGAGGGTAATGAGGTAGCCGACACCCTGGCAAAAGAAGGCGCTGTATCTCCTCTTATTGGGCCAGAGCCCTTTCGTGGGGTCAGTGACCAAGAATTTCTAGAAGAAATCAAGAAGGAGGAGGTGGCGGAAAGAGCTCGCCTCTGGAACACCATCCCGGGACTGAGGGAGGAGGCCAAGGTCTGTCTAGGTGGCTATAACCAGAAAAGGTCGAAAGCTTTCATCAGTCTGAGTAAGAATAGGATCCGTGTCCTTACGGGGTATTGCAGACTCAGGGGGCCTAGAAGTTTGGCCTAGAAGATGATGGCACATGCAGATTCTGTGGAGAAATGGAGGAAACTGCGATACATCTCCTCACGGACTGTGACGCCGTCATTCAAAGAAGATTCAGTAGTTTGGGTTGTTACTAGATAGGGGAGGAACAAATACCCACCCTAGAATCTTCCAGGATCCTGGGATTACTCAGGGAGCTAAACCTGAGCTGTAGATGAGCTAGCTTATCTTGGGCACCAGAGGGGGGTACAATAGATCAAACATAAAAATGGTTGCGGTACAGAACCCTCATATAAAAAAAAACTATATGAAATAAACAAGTGCTACAACTTTTATTTAAAACATTTCTCCTGGTAAAGTCATTTAAAGGGAGAGCTTTTCACTAAAGTGCTATCAAAATTGGTTTTACAGTTCTAACATCCAAACAGAATTAATTACATGGCCAAAATTCGGAGTTTCACGAAAATTAGTAAACCAGAAGTTACTGAATAGTTTTTTCAGTTTTTGACGAACTAACTATAAATTTGTTATACTAAGTACAAAATTTGTCAATTACAATTTTGGAAAATGGAATAAGAGAAAGTTGTGTGAGTGTTTCACACCAGATTTTTTCTTTGTTCACTGTGTTTTTAATATTGAAAATTATGTGGAATCCCAGTTAATCTCTTTTTACTTTTTTTTTTGTAATTAATATATTGTTTATTATTTCTTTTTGTTTTGCTTGTTGTACAGATTCCTGAAGAAGACAATAAATTTGCCGAAACGTCGGATAATCTTAAAAAAAAAAGAAGTATATTTTTTATTAACCGCTCCTCGTGATCTCCTACAATTTATAGTATATGAAGTTTAATGAAAATTGTTGCGTAACATTTCCGAGAATATCGTGAAGAACTTAATTAAAAAAAAAAAAAAAAAAAAAAATTCATGGATTTTGAACCGAAAAACATCGTTTTAGATTTGGCGCCAAACGGAATATCAAGTTTGAACTACTTGCGATCTTTTTCTCTTTTTTTGAAATATTTTCATACACAGACAGACATATTAATTAGTCATGACAGACTATTCGCTAAAAACAATTTTATCACAATACTTCCTCTTACTAGGAGTAAGGAAAAAGTAAAAATTACGGATCCTTCAGCGAAATAATATTAAAGACTAGAAATGGTAGGTTTGAAGAAAAGTCGTCAGTTAAAATGAGAGAGAGAATTGCCAAAACAAGAAGTCGTGAGAGTTTCCACTCCAGTTGTTATATTGTTAAGTTGTTTTGGTTTGGTAAAATTAACCCTGAGTTTCCTAGTAATAAATTAAATCGGCACTTGGTGACCTTGCTCTATGTAACTAACAAGCCTGTGTTAAGTATACGGGTAAGGCAGTTGGAGATGTGCTTGTGCCTTGTTATTTACTTGCATTAATCTACAGTTATAGCCAGTAGTGGGTTACTATACAAACCCTACAAATTTTTGCTACTTTGTACTATTTGCACGTGTCTCTTTAGAGAGAGGCTCACATGGGACAGGTCGATATTGAGGGCGCCCCTTGTTCTCTTTCTCCTTGTTATTGCCAGCTTCCTTCTTCATCTTCTTCTTCTTCTTCACTATATCGATACCGTTCTCATCATTTTATTGGTGGTGATTTTTATCATATATATAAAACATAACAAAATATATATAGTTTACTTAGAAAAATATCTGTTTGCTTATTGGAACTATAACATTGCAGGCTTTTCTCTAAATCATTACTTATACGTATATCTTTAAAGAATATAAAAATATTAAATTTTAATTTCTTTAATTTTTATTTGATTCGGTTTTAAATTTATTGGGAGGCTTTGCCTCTGTTTACGTCTGGGAACCCTTCGCCTTACTCGCTTATTCCAAACTCGTTTGGTGAATTTTGTGGAATTGTCCATTATGGAATCCAAACTGATGATCGGAAAATAATTTTTTGAGAATCTAGTCTCTCTACTATTAAAAATAGTAGTTTTTCTAATATTTTTGCTAAAATAGGAACTGATGGGACGGTAGGAAGATCATGGAGATGTGAAAGATTTGTTCGGTTTGTAAATCAATACGTAAAGAAAGCAAATTTTTATTAAAAATTGCAATGTTAGTTTTTTTTACACTAACTCTTGATTTTGATTGATACAAAATAAAAAATAAAAAAAAATCTGGTGTGAAACACTCACACAATTTTCTCTTACTTCAGTTTTCAAAATTGTGATTGACAAATTTTACAGTTAGTGTAACAAATTTAATGAAATTCTTTGGATTTTTTTTTTTTTTATGGAGACGTAAAACTCCACTTCCGGTTTACTAATTCTAATAGAGATGCCGATTGGTAAAAACTAACCTGCTTACACGATATTTCCTGGTTAGTGCTTGCCCTGATGCTAGTTTCCCCAACCATCATTCTTACTTCATGCAATCCTTATCGAACATCGTACATATAGGATGTATATTATCGGAAACGGGTGCCCAAAGGCGCGGGACCTAAGCCTATATGGCTCTTATCCCCCCGATACCCCCCGTAACCCCTTAATTAGTCTCTCCCGGTAACTTGCCGGTTAATCTACAATATCTCAAGACATCCCTATACTCCAACTCGCCCAGACAATCCTGCGAGAGTGGTGTCCTCCCAAATATACGAAACCTAGTTCCAGCGAAACGGGGACACTGACATAAGTAGTGATACACCGTTTCCCTAACTCCGTCATCACAGTTCTGACAAATGGGACTCCGCGTCTTTCCTATGTTAAACAAGTGACTGGACACCCAAGTGTGTCCAGTCACTATTCCTACCAAGGTCCTCAAAACCGTCCTACTAAGAGACAGGAGATACTCCGAAATTCTCTGCTTACCTGCCTTTATAAATCTTTTAGCTTGGAGGCACCCCTGCGTGTCCCCCCAGCATTTCTCCAAAGCTCTCGTCTCCCAAAGTCTAATCTGTTTGTCGCGAAACGTCTTTGTAACGGCCAGGGCTGGTTCAGGACCACAGAATGGTAATGACGATCCCTCCCTGGCCAGCCGATCCGCCCTCTCATTGCCCTCTATTCCCGCATGTCCGGGTATCCAATAGAGATGCACCTTACCCCTCCGAGCAAAAGCGTTGAGCTTCCTCCGACATTCTCCCACTAATTTCGAACTCCACCAAGGCTTACTCAAAGCCCTTAGTGCGGCTTGGCTATCCGAGAAAATCCGCACTTCCTTGAACTCTCCCCAGGAACCAGGTGGAGCAACTCCCCACCATCGTACATATAGGATGTATAGTTTTTTTTCATTTTTTTATGAAATTTTTCAACAACTGTTACAACGATTTTCTTTAATTCTGGAATGCTTGCCGAATAATTAAAAACGTATCATTTTTATTTGAAACCTCTTTTCTGAAAAAAATTGATTTTAGAGGGAGGGGAGGGCTATTGGAGGGTCTATCAGTTAGTTTAAATATAAAAATTGCACATCGCCTCTGTTGGTTTTAAAATAGAGCGCTTCACATAAGGCCGCTCAGGTATACAAGTAAAATTCTCACCACTATTATTATTGCCAACCTAACTAAAAATTGTAACGTGGCAATTTTAAAGAAAATTTCTTGATAAAATTATATTAATTAGGATAAGAGAATATCGTGTGAGTAATTCACACACTAGATTTCATACAGCGTTCTCTTGTTACAAATAATACGGTCCATCACGGACAGTGAGCTGTAGGTGCTCCTAGGAAGAAACAAATCTATTCCTTCTTCTTACTTAACTAATTGTTTTTCTTCTGAAAACTCGCGTGAAAAGCGCACCTACAAAGTGTGTAAATTAAGTAATGAGACTGATTTTCTAGTGTTCGATCTGGCAACAATGGAGACGCGGCGCATGCGTGGTAGGGCAAGTAAACATCTGATACACGTCCAGTGCAAATTTGAAAATGCTAGAGTTGTTGCACTGTCCGTAGTGACTTTTTTGTGAGCAAGGTTTTTTTCAGTGCGTTTTAAAAATGAGTGACATCAATTACGAGCAACGTTGTGCTATCAGGTTTTTGCTTCAGACTTGGGCACAGTGCAACGGAAACGTTTGAAAAACTGTGCCAGGCCTATGGAGACAATGTTTTGTCGAGAGCACAGGTTTTTAGGTGGTTTAAGTCGTTTGCAGAAGGAAGGGAATCAATTGAAGACGAGCTTCGCAGCGGAAGGCCTTCATCTTCAAGAACCGACGAAAATGTTGGCAGAATCCGCGATCTCGTGCGTTCAGATCGTCGTTTGACAGTCCGAATGAGCTGAACCGTTTGACAGATCCGAAAAAAGAGTCATGCGTGAGAGACCAAACATCAAAAACAAGTGGGTCTTGCATCACGACAATGCTCCGTGTCACACCGCGATTTCTATTAATGAGTATTTGGCCAGTAATAACATTCTTGTAGCTCCTCAGCCTCCTTATTCACCCGACTTGAGTCCATGTGACTTTTTTTTGTTCCCCAAATTGAAAAATCACCTCAAGGGACGTCATTTTGGAACATTGGAGAATATTCAAACAGCCGTAACCGACCAACTGAAGTCTATTCCAGTATCGAGTTCCAGCACTGCTATGACGAATGGAAGA
>JAAEAF010008652.1:0-36223 GCA_011037195.1 Triatoma infestans | reverse complement strand
TGTCAGTTCAGTTCAGTTCAGTTAGTGTAAAGTCCTTGGAAGTCAGTCATATGCATATATATCAAGTATATATCTTAAACCAAATCTTAAGGTGTTTATCTTTCATCATCAACAACCTACATCTCCTCACTACACCCTTACACTTGATAAATATGAACCACTTACAGCCTGAATTATTTATTTAATTTATGTTATAAAATAACATTTTTTTGCTCTTTACGTTTCGGCATTTCACATGCCATTTTCAAAAGATGTATTATGAAATTTTTATATCTCCATGGGTATATATTATTTTTTAAATATCACTTTTTTAACATCGTTATTATTATTTTATTTAAGTTGTAATCAAATTGTTACTGTCCAATAAATTCATTTTAGTTAACTTAGATTGAATCTGCGTTAAACTGTTAAATTTGAACCAGCACCACGTGTCTTTTTTCTTAGATATCTTTCTATATGTTAGCTATTGAATTATTTTCTGTTTTTTTATGTAGTTTTTTATTTCAGGCTGTAAAAAAAAGAGTTAACCCTAGCTACAGGCAGTGTGGTGGGTAACTCTACAAAAAACTACATAAAAAAACAGGTTCAATGGTTCAAATTTAACAGTTTAACGCAGATTCAATCTAAGTTAACTAAAATGAATTTATTGGACAGTAACAAATTACGAATTTGATTACAACTTAAATAAAATAATAACGAAGTTAAAAAAGTGATATTTAAAAAATAGTATATATCCATGGAGATATAAAAATTTCATAATAATCTTTTTAAAATGGCATGTGAAATGCCGAAACGTAAAGAGCAAAAAAATGTTATTTTATAATATAAATTAAATAAATAATTCAGGCTGTAAGTGGTTCATATTTATCAAGCAAACCCAGCAAACTAGATATAAAAGACAGCCAATAAATTAAACAACAATCAACTACAATGTTTCCTAAATGTAAAGCTGGGCTTGCATTGTATAAAAATTAAGGTGGAAGGATTGTATTTGTTTCTGTGTATGTAACTTGTAGAGGCACCGATAAATTCAAGGTTATGGTTCTGGAGAAGAGAAGGAGGAAGATTAAGGAAGAGTGAAACAGGAGAAAAGTAGGAGGTAGTCACCAGAAATAAATATCTGGGTCACTTTTACGGACTATTCGGCTCAACTGAAAGAGAGGCTTTCCGGGGCGAAGCATGCACTTGGCAGCAGATTATTAAAAATAGTGAAATTCCATTACAACGAAAGTTTCAGGTTTATAAAGACTCGGCGAGATCAGTACTCTGCTGTGTAGCCCAAATTTGGGGCCACAAAGAATATCTAGAAGTGGAAAGACTTTGTAGTACCTACTTTATCAAAAAAGTATTAGCCTTACCTGAGAGCATCCGCAGTCATGTTATACACTTAGAGGACACCGATCAAGAATAATAATAACGTAAAAACAAGCTCACCAGAATTTACTAAAATGAAAAATTCCACTTTCTCAAGAAATCGCAAAATGTGTGTATAAAATCTAAAAATAAACACACATACAAACAGACGAATTTTTACTAAATATTAAACAAATTTGACAAAATAAAACCAATAAAAACCAACAAACTCATCGAATTATGAACAGCTTTAAAAATAGATCCACCCAGTTTAGGTGTTCAAAGTCAACTGAACAAAATTAATTAGAAAGAAAAGATTGCCAAAATTCCAAGTTTCAAGAAAATTATTAAACCGGAAGAGCTTCTTACTAAACAGTTTTTTTGTTTTTGCGATTTACTCCTAAAAAACAAGACGAATTTCATTAAATTCGGAAATACTAACTATAAAATTTGTGAGTTATAATTTTGTAAAGTGCAGTAATAGAAAGTCGTGTGAGTGTTTCACATCAGATTTTTTCGATAGACACGATTCCCATTTTCTTTCTCGCAACCCAATAAGTTTGTGAATTGCCGGCGCCGTTCAAAATCTGCAATGATAATTTTGGGCAAGCTGCTATATGGTTATTAATCATTGTAACCCCGCCTAGATCGCATAAAGAGCTGTTTTTGACACCGATTTTAAAAAGGTGAGTCCGCAGGAAATTATGCTGCGTGGTCAGCCTAAAGTTAGCGATGAAATCTCTTCGCGGGAAAGTGGTCGGCACGCTCCAAGAATGGTCTCCCACGCCTTCCCGTCCGCATTCATTTGTTGTTCATCTTGAACTCTAGGTACGGAATACCCGCTTCATCTGAATGGCATGGTAAAATCCCAGCCTTGCCAGGAGAATGTTTGCAAAACTGTGCATGCTAGATATCGCAGGGAAACTGCTAGAGAGAATGCTTAAGCCACGCCTAATGGATCAATCAAGATTGCCGGCGACTTGAATGATAAAGAACACGGTTTTAGACCGGGACATTCAATACTTGATGCTGTGGAGGAAAAGTCCCCACCGGGAATGCCGGCGGGGACTTTTCTCGTTGAGTATGCCGTAGATATCGTAGCAAAAGACTAGGAAGACGGTGTTCGGTAGTTTACACCCCAAGGAGATTGTAGTACTTACAACTCTCGATATCCGTAACGCTTCTAACTCAGTCAGATGGCAGGATATATTGAAGGCACTGGAAGAGAATTTTAATATATCTGAATATCTTGGTAATAGACAGTTATCTGAAGGCAGGACCCTCCGCTATAATACTATAGAAGGGACCCGATATCATCGGATAACAGGAGGAGCTGCACAGGGGTCGGATTTTGGAGCCCGACCTGTGGACTGTTACATACGATGGGATCTTACGGATGGGAATGCCGGCGGGGACTTTTCTCGTTGAGTATGCCGTAGATATCGTAGCAAAACATCTAAGACTGAACCAAGTCATGAGACGTGAGCAAAACTGGTTCGAAGAGCATGGACTAGGATTGGCACCTGAAAAAACCGAAATATTAATGATATCCAGACGCCATACGGATGCAAGAAGAACTCTGAAAATTATTTCAACAGAGACGGATCCCAAAAAGGAGATGAAGTATCTTGGGGTCATGTTGGACAGAAGATTAGCGTTCGGAGAGCACGTTAAATACAGGTTCACAAAGGCGATGAAGATCTCAGCAATGCTCTGAAGAGATATTGCAAATATAGGTGGCCGACAGGCAATAAGAGGAAGCTGTTGCTGACTACAGCAAATGCAGTTTTGTGTACGGAAGAGAAGTATGGGATGGAGCTTTGAAACAAACCCATATTAAGCGGCTTGGATTAACTAGTAAGTTTAAAACTCTAAATGGATTTAAACAAGAATGTTTATTGTCGCTGTTATTATTTTCGTTGTACTTAAACGATATCGAAAATTGTTTGGGAGGTGGTATTCGTGTGGCCGGTGTGACTGTGAAATGTTTGTTATACGCCGATGATGTCGTGATTGTGGCTACTGACCCAATAGTCCTCCAGAGTATGATTAATAGATTGTCCACTTATTGTGAAACTTGGAATTTGTCGGTTAATCTTTTTTTTTTTTTTTGTGGCATAGGCTATTCGCCATTCAGCCATATCTGGTTATAATGATAGAACTGACTAAGCCCATTCTCTCATCCGTATATACTCTAACCTATCACAATCGCGCCTAATAAATACAGACATAACTAATAATTACATTCACTCTGTAATCTAAACCTAATCAAGATACATACCTGCGTTCATACCAACATTCATACGGTGGAGTGTAGTACTCGATATTCCTCGCACTCCTTATTACCTAACCTAAAGATAAAAAGTATTTACAAACCTATAAGCTATATGTACAACTATCTACAGAACTATTGGGATGGAGTACTCGATATTCCTCCATCCCTGAAATACCTAGCCTATAACATTCGTACTACTAACACGCTAATAAATACAATCATACACTTTCATACTTCTTAGTCAGTTCGAAGATTATGGTTTTCAGGCGAGGAGGGAAATTAGCCAGGAATGAGAAGTGTACTTCAACGGAACGGAAATAGAAGTGGTCAAACAATATAAATATTTGGGTGTTTGGTTAACGCCACAATTATCTTTCCGATAACACTTTGAAGATCGACTTCGTGTGGCTAAAGCAAGTATTATGGCGAATTACAGTAACATATTCAGTAAAAACAGTGTACCGATTTCAGTTAAATTTGAAATATTCAATGCAGTAGCTAGAGCCATAATTAGTTACGCCGCTCAAACCTGGGGGTTCTTATGGATGATGTAATAGAAAGTTTAAATACTTTTTCATTAAAAGATTGTTTCTGTTACCAAAAAACACGCCCAGTTATGTAATATATCTGGAATCGGGCTTGACACCTATTTTCGTTTTTACACTGAGCTCATTATCGTTACATTCGGAAAATGCTTACTTTGCCAAATACACGGTTACCAAAGATTTTAGCAGAACAAATTATAAGAGAAAAAATATTTTGGTTTAAAGAATTCAATGATTTTTGTCAAAGACACGATATGGAACTAATAAATTATGATAGTGGGGGTGAGAATCAATTTGAGGTGTTAATAGAGAAAATAAAAGTCTTTTAAAAGAAATTTGTTGGCTAAAGTTGTGAATTCAACTTTTCATTGTTTGTACAAAGGTTAATTGTAGATTTGGGTCAAAATCACTACATTAAAGATACAAACAAGTTACACTTAACTAATGAAATTGTTTGCAATCTATAATGAAATTGAGGGGGCAGCTAATAAATTTGAACTATAGAGTGGGTCGTACAAGCGAGAGGCATCTGTGTTCAATGTGTAATCTCAATGTAGTTGAAGATTTATTTCATTTTGGAGCGAATGTCCAATTCTTAAAGAATTTAGAATCCGGTGGTTTAATAGGAAAGCGCTAACTAAAACTGAACTGAAGTTACTTGAATGGGCCTTAAGCGCCTTTATTGGTACCACTTGGAGGCTGCTAATTACAGACAGTTTTTGATTTCTAATTACAATTTTTAAATTTTATTTTATGTATGTGAAGGTTTTAAGTAAATTTTGCGGAATTCAATAATTAATTTAAATTTGTTAATATTATTTTTGCGGTTGCTATTTATATTTTTCTGTGATAAAGAATCTTTTTGGTTTTGTAGTAAAAAGTTAAAAAAACGTGTTTTCATAGATGTAAAATATTTATATAATGTATGTATTCTTGTATGTGAGGTCAACCTCTGGAGACGGACATAATGTCCGTGCATGTGTTGTTTTTCTTAGGTTTTTTTTCATTATGTTTTGTATTATTTTGTATAGTTATTTAATAAACAAACATTATTATTATTAAGCGACTTCTAGCTGTGCAGCGCAGAGGCGCGCTAAGGATAATCAGTGCTTTTCGCTCGGTAACCGAACCAGCTTTAGTCATGCGGGCACTTAATGGCTTCATTGAGACGCTTCTGTTTTCAGAACAGAAAACTAAGGAAAGAAGAGACGACACGCATTGCGACGATCACCTGCAGGAAGAGTGGAGGAGAAGATGGAGAAATGAAACTAGGGGAAGATGGACGCACCGATTGATGGGGACTCCCCATACTCCCATACTGATCTACCCGGAGTTTTGACGAGGAAAACTTTTACCTCATACACATTCTGTCTGGACATGGGTAATTTATGGAGAACCTCTATAGGAGAAAGAAAAGGACAATGTATATACAGGGAGCTGATGGAGGCAACGCCTATCACACGTTTTTCATCTGTAGTAGATGGAACACAGAAAGAGAAGAGCTGTGGAAAAGAACCGGGAGGCTAACCCCAGAAAATCTGGTAGAGAAGATGCTACAGAAAAAAGAGGCCTGAAGCTTAATTGCGGTGTACACCGAGTGCATTCTACAACAGAAAAGGAGAAAGTATGAGTAACTCCCATCAGTAATGGATAGTAGAGAAAAATAAGAGGCGACTCCTCTGATGCAATGTCATAAGATGGTCCCAGAGCGGGGTTCCAAGCCTGTTCTAGAGGCGGGGGCTTTTTAGTGGGTAAAAACCCTATGCACTTGATGTAGTTCCCTCGTAGTCCCGACGTAGCCCCCTCTCTATATATATAAACCTCCTCTTGTATTTATCACAGTTCCTAGGCGTCTCGGCATGCTCTGAATCAAGCGGGAAATTTCGTTTTGTGAGATTAGAGCCCATTCGTCTTAAATTGCCCTTTCTAGCTCCTGAAGCGTCCCAGAAAGAACTCTCCGATCTCATATCTATCTTCCAAGCATATCCCACAGATGCTCTAAGCGATTTTAGTCACGGGAACGGGCAGGCCATTTAGGAAGTAGACATTATGGTTTAATCCATATCACTAAATACCGAGCAGCAGTCATAGAGCCTCCTCGATCGATCACTAACTCCGTACATCTTTATAAAGTGATACCTGCTCAAACCATCAGAGAGCCTCATTGGAAAGGCCTCGTGAGAACAAAATTGCATGGTGCGAATTCCTCTTCTCCTCCACACTGGTTCACGGCAAATCAGCCGTTATGGCAAATCAGGATAGCCAGTAAATAATACACTTGCCTACTGCTCGATAGACTAATTGATGAATTTCCGAGCAGGCAAGAACTCAAGGCGAGAAATTCGGTGGCCCCTCGGTTTGTTCTGGCCCTCTTGTGGGGGGGAAAAGCCATCAAAAGTTGCTCCTTCAACCTCCTTCGAGCTGCTCTCTCAGAAAGTTGGACACTCGAACTTCGTGGAGGCAACGAACTACTTCAACGTCAGAGAAAAAAATGGTCGTCCCGCAGTTTAGTGGCCCTTGGACGCCCTGAGCCTAGCCTTCTTGAGTATGAGCCTGTTTCACTGTAACGCTGTACTGCATCTCGCAGAGTTTGGTAGGGAATAACTAATAGCAATGGCTGCATATCTGATGGAGCGGCCGCATCAATAAGTGCTTCTCACGTGTGATACCCTCGGCAATAGGGCATTTTAAAATATGAATATTTAATTTTAATTTTCGTAGTCAAGGGACAAGCTTAAGCGAAGATAAACAAATAAAAACCTATTCGAACTGAATAAAAATAAACAAATTGATAATAAATGAACACACACTAGTAAACTTTTTTATTTATTTCTTGTTTTTTAATGCCACAAGTGTAATGTACAAAATCCAATTTACTCTAAAAATGTTAACTATTAATTGCCAAAACAAAATAACTGGTGAAAACAGACCAGACAATATTATACTCGTATTATTATTTATTAAATTTAATTTTTTAAGTGGCCGGAATTTTTTGCGGGTGAGTCGTTTTTATACAAACGACAACAAATACTCGAAACCACTGCTACAGCTTTAGTAGGTACTTTCTAATTTCCTTTCAGTTATCTAACTTATATTTTGACTAGTGTGCTCGTTCAACAGCCAAGAAAAAAGAAATTATATTTATAGTTTATATAAACTATATTTTTAGTTAGCTACTCGGCATTATACATAAAAGTAGATGGTAGAGAAGACATAAAATAATAAAGTCCTAATTCTTAGGCGCTTTCAGAATGTGATGCACTTCTCGCGCCTTTATCAATACCAACAGAATTTGAAAGGCCAGTTTAAAGCTAACATTAACAACACAATTTCTCCAAAACCCTCTTAAAATAATTTAAATAAAAATAAGATGGTTATAAATTCATTTGTCCCTGGAATTCGATTATTCTGTGGATAAATAAGTTGTGGAATACAGTATTAATGTTAAAGAAAAAAAAATATTCGGTGAGTCCATCTGAGATAAGAGCAACCGCCTTCGCTGGTCTGGATGAAGAATTCTCATTTTAAAGTTTTTCAAAAATAAAGGTAATGAGTTCAAAAATAAAGTATGGTGACTGACTTATGTTCGTCAGACATATACCTGCCTACCTTCTTAGACTCACAACAATAGTTAAACCATTAAAATATCAGTTTTTCTGCTGCATTCTTTATTATATTCAATTTTTTGTGACTACTCATTCAGTGTGAAAATCTAGCTGAATGAATTCATTTCTCATAAAAACTGAAAATACCAAGAATTGTAAGATCGATAATTTTGGCCTGTAAAGTTTTTTGACGCTGGGATAATTGTTACAGATCAAATGATATTTACTATTGAAATAAGCATACATACATAATTCTGTAAAGCTCCATCTATCTCAATATCTAATGAATCTGCAATTACTTCGCCATCTGCTCTTATATACTGAATTATAACATGTGCTGTCGGTGCCATATTATATGTCACAAGAAATCTCCATTCAACAGTCCTAGCTCCTTCTGGAACTTGTACCGAATTAGCAGTAATCACATCACCTCGTCCCAACACCAAGTAGTTAAGATGACGTATTGGTTCAGTTGAATTCACCATAAGTTCCAGATCACTGTTTACCTGGATGAAAACGTTTAACAAGAAAAGTAGTTAATTGTTACTGGGATAAATTATAACATCTTTTATAACTTGAGAAATTTAAAAACCATTTCGAAAAACTGAGTGAAAGACTCACAACGAATTTTCTTCAGCTACGATTCTAGCTGATAAACTTTCTTTAACTTGAAAGGTTTAAGAAATGTTTATCTGAACTTAGCATTACACTACACTTAAATTATTTAATTTTTAATTATTTAATTTATTTAACTTAAATTATTTAATTTTTAATTTTTTAATTATTTAATTTATTAATAAATTTAGATGGCGGGCTTGAACTTGTGTTTAAGGCACAAGATATAATATCTGAATGTAAATAGTGTATTACAGCTCTCTCTGTCAGACTCCAGAAAATCTGTAACGACAAATTACAGTGTAGTCACATTCAGATATTATATCTTGTACCACCATCTAAATTTATGTGTAGTGTAATGCTAAGTCCAGTTAAACTTATGTAAACTCTAAGACTGTCTTGGAGGGCACCTCAAACACTCGCGAAACCTATCTCCTGGGCAGAACAAAAATAGTGCTAAGGGAATTACTGCCCTAGTTACATGGCTACATAGTATGAATCTCTCTGCAAATCCATTCTGTAGGAAATGCGGCCAAAAGGGCCAGGCACCGTTTCACCTTCATGGAGAGTTCGTGCATTATGCTCGCAGACGATTCCCGAAATATGGCGCTCACAATCTGGTGTTGAATGCAGGATCAGAAGTCTTTTTCAACACCAGATAAAGTCTCATGTCCTGGAGGCCCCGAATTCTAAATTAGATTAGATAGATAATTAAGTTTATTAAAGAAAAAATACGAAAAATAAAATGTTCTTATATATCAAATTAAACTCGTATAGCAATGGACAATTCCATCTGCCAGGATGAATCGAATTATTTACATTTAACAAAGCTAAAGAAAATAAAATAAGAAATAAATAAATACCTAATACAAACTAAGAGGAACTAAAGCAGAAAACAAAAAATACCTTAATAATTGAATTCCGCAACCATGAATTGCCGGTAGCGCCAAGCTACTATAATGTACCTGTATAGATTGTACCTGTTTTGGCCATTTAGTAATTTACAAATTCATCAAATGTTGACATATTTTTGCATAACCAATGTTTTCTAAATTCAGTTAACCCTGGGCAGCGACATATGAAATGGTATGTATCTTCAAATACATACATATTACATAATGACAGTTGCTATCCGATCTGAACACCATGGTTTAAAATTCAAGTTAAATAACTGGCCTCTTATTTTAAAAATAATTTTAATTAAGTGCATCTTATTATTTATCAAATAACATTTATGACCCACTTCGAAATTTAAATGTTTTAAAACCATGAAACTTAGAGGTGGCAAGTTTATGCATTAATTCCTTCTTATGGGCAACCTAAACTGCCCCTAGCACCGCATCGGACTATCTTTTAAAATCTCTGCTTTTTAGTGTGGTTCACCAGCGTACTGTCCTTCAACTAATTTCTCCCATTCTGCATACCAGAATACTTGCCTCTTGATGAGTTTATTCGCGAGAATAAAAGGAAGACGGTTGTTTGGCATATTCGAAACCCTTTGCAAATAAGAAAAATGGGTACCTAATGTGTACTGAAACATGGAGCGAGATCCCATCTCCAGGTAAAGAAAATAGCTAGGGGTATTATAAGGAAGTGAAAATAATTTTTTTAGAAAGAAACAAAATAATTTGTCCACTTCATCATAACGCTGGTAACCCCAAACTTGTGAAGCGTAACACATAACGGATCTTGAAACAGAATCAAACACAGTCTTTTCACATTAAGGTACGCTATAATTAAACATAAGGTGTTTTCAAGTGGAATTCAAACCAAATTTAGCCATTGTTTAAAATGATTATATCTCTCATTCGTCCGGCCTATTTTAGAATACTGTTCCCCAGTTTGAAGTCCACAATATGTTGGGCATATTAAAAGTATTGAGAAAATTCAAAGAAAGTTTTTCCGAAAAATTGCCTTCATACAGAATATCTCGAAAGAAAACTTTACACTGACGTAGGTTCTTATTTAAAAATTGTTCCTCTCGAAGCGAAACCAACTCCATCTGGTACTGCTATATAAAATATTCACAACACCATAGATATCCTTATATCCTAGAGAAATTTTTATGTCCCTCCAAAAATTAACAACTCCCAAAAAGCCTTCTATGTCCCTTATCAACTTACAAATTATCTCCTTCATTCTCCCTTAATAAGACTGATGAAGTCTGCCAACAGTCATCTGCAGCAACATGATCTTTATTTACTTGTCACTAAATCAGTTCCAATTTATTGTCAAGAATATTTTAGACCTGTAGTTAATATCAGACTTTACATTCAAATTGTCTTATCTTTATAAAATCAGATACTGTCTTGGCAAAAAAATCAGATTGAAAGGAAAATTAAAATATAATAATTAAGCAAAAAAAAAAGTTATTGATTCATCGTATTATTTTTCTGAAATAAGGTTGTTTTATTTTTTTTTATATTTGTATAAGTTAATAATTAGTTGTGTAAACGTAGAGCCAAAGAGGATATAGTGCACTTTCTTACAGCGGAGTTTCGCTTGCTCTACCTAGGTGTGAGTTCTCTTTCACTGCAGTCTCTTAGGTGCCTTTTGAATTCATTGAATTGCAAGGGGTTAATTATGTACGCTCTGCATAGTTCTATAGATATGAACTGGTACAAGAATTCAATTTTTAGACAGATTAATTGCAACAAAAAGAGTACTATTGCAGTTTCTTTTATAATGTTTAGTACGTATCTCATTCTGCTTCTCATTCTTGTATAATTATATTATTGTTTCCATTTTCTATTCTTCTTTATTTACATCGAAACCAAGAAAGAAATTAATTTTTCCTTTGTATGTTTACTTTTGATGCTGAAAATTCATCACATCAACCTCCGGCTGCCAACGAATACTTATTCAAGCCGTATATACTTTCGTTTTATTAGCAGTTGTATATTTGATTGTTTTTTGTAATTTTGGAATAAAGTATTATATTATTATTAATAATTAGTCATTTTCATAAGAAGTTAGTTTGACAGTGATTAAATTGTTTAGTTTACAATAGTTCTGACAAATAATTTCATGCAGTGCATGAAGTACGGGAGGAAATGAGGATAGTCGGGAAAATGGGGATATAAGGGAGAAAAGTGGATAGACGGGAAAAAGGATAAGGATGCGATAAGAATAGAAAAAGAGAGGTGTGGCTCGGGGCCCTGGGGCTCTCTGAGTCCGAAGAGCTAGGGGAGCGACTGCTTGAGTATGCTTCCAGTAGAGGACGACCCCGGAGCCCCGAGACACACCTCTCTTTTTCTATTCCTATCCCATCCTTATCCTTTTTTCCGTCTATCCCCTTTAATCCCTTATACATATGTATACCTCTATGGAGAGAAGAATTCTAAGAAATAGGATAGTAGAGCCGCTGCCTGTGATACGCCAGGGCGTGCCTGGAACTAGCGCTGGGCACGACAGCATGCTGGTGGTACTATGCTGAACAGGCGGGCTAGTGCTGGCGCGACCGGAACTGCGTCAGCCGAAAGTATTTGTAGCCAAATGCCATCAACAGAGGCTACGACTGCTTAAGTTGTTTGTTAAGGGGGAAACCCTTAACAGACAACAGACTCAACGCGTGCGCATGAAATGGACGCAAGAGCTGAATATATTTATCATGCGAGCCTATTTTCGTGTTACAAGAGTTGAGACAGACATGATTTCATACAGAGATAAGTTGCATCAAGCATTTGTAGGTAAATATCCCAATGTACCAGTAACGGTACCAAGAGTGGTAGATCAGAGGAGAGTTATAAAAGGGTAAATTGATACCTGATGTGATAGTAGAACGCACAAGAAAAGAAGTGGAGGAAGAATTAGCTGGGGAGCAGACGAGTCATTTGCAAAGTAATGATGACAAGCCTGGGCAGGATAGTTTTGTAAGTCCTGATGGAGGTTTAAATCAGGGTGAATTGAATGAGAGATTGTGTACACAAGAAAATGATGGATTAGCCGGATAAGTGAAGAATTTGTCAAAGCAATGGCTGAATGTATGGGAACAGATCCAACGAGAAGGCCCCAGATTCCTAAACAGAAAACGTCCAGAAAATTCGCTAGGATTGTAAAAGTTATTAATATGTACTTATCACCAAGGTATTTGGAGGTTCACTCCTTTGAAGAGCTGCATGGACTAATTTATTGTGCAGCAATGGAGCACAATATCCAATATTAATGCTCCAATTAATGGAGCAAAAATTGTGGAGACCAATAAGTAAGTTACAGAGCGCAGTAATGGTGTTACGCCCAAATGGAGAAAAAGAGTGGAAAGGAAAATTCAGATAAAAAGATCCGAAATTGCAAGGTTGCTTCAGTATCAGAGGGAAAAGCCGAGCAAAAAATTGACAGATAAAATAAATGTGCTCCTGGAAAAGTATAAGGTTCATACCATGCAAGACAAGCTAAATCGCCAATTAGCTGAATTTACTGATACCCTTAAACAAAGGTTAGAGCTTGGAGTGCAAGGTAACAAAGATATTCCAAGTGAGACAGGAGAAAGCGGCAAAATAAGGGATTTTGCGGAGATAAGTAAAGGTTTTACAGGATCTGAAAGAGAAAAAAGTAAGTAGGAATCAGTGTGAGGGGCCGGATGGGCACCAGTTAACAAGATTTTGGTCGTCAATATGGAGTGATGTGAGTATTATAATCGGGTTGCTATCTGGATTATTAAAGAAACTGAAAGAGCGAGCAGAATAACTCCAATGGAAGAACCAGTAATTATGTATGAAGTATTATTACAAGTTATAAATAATTCCCATAGTTGGAAGAACCCAGGAAGCGATAATACCCACAATTTCTGGTATAAGAAACTTACCAAAGTACATAATAAACTTTTGGACTACATAAATGAGTTTTTAAGGAACCCAGATAACGCTCCATCTTTCTTAAATAATGGGAAAACCTTTATGGTACTAAAAGGTGGGATTACAGCTGATCCTGAGCAATACCGCCTTATTACCTGCTTTCAGAACTTTTATAAAATTGTGACAGGGTGCATTGCTCGGACCCTCAATGCCCACATTGAGGAACATAATATAATAGCGGAAGAACAAAAAGGGTGCCGCAAAACCCAAAGGTTGCAAGCAGCAACTGATTGTGATTCAGAGATATTGAAGCAGTCTCAAGAGAAAAATATCATGTTGCTATATAGACTATCCTAAGGCGTACGATTCTGTTCCACATGGATTCCTCTTGAGATATATAAGGTTCATCATAAGTTAAGTGGATTTCTGCAAAATGTGATGCAAAAGTGGAGAACAGTAGTTTATTTTCCAAAGAATGCACTCAGAAATTAAAATAAGTAGGGGCATTTAACAGGGGGATTCCTTGAGCCCTCTATGGTTCTGCTTGGCTTTGAATCCCCTTTCAGGGCTAATAAATACGACAAAAATAGGATAGTCTATAAATACAACACCAAAGAACTTTATATGGACGACATCAAGTTGTATGCTCCATCTAATGATAAGCTTCGATGGTTGAGTAAGCAGGTGGAGCAATTTTCCTGTGATATAGGTATGAAATTAGGGCTTGATAAATGTAGGATTATTAACATTAGTAGAGGAAAGTGTGAGTTAGTCAGTTTTGAGATTGAGGAGTGGTTTTATAGAGGTACTGGGGGTCGATGAGGTCTATAAGTATTTGGGCTTTCGGCAGGCTAGGAATATTAATCACTCACAGATAAAGAAAGTGCTTCTTAAAGAGTATTTACAGAGAGTGAGAAATGTGTGCCGAACAGATCTGAATAGTAGGAATTTTTAAGACAATTAACTCGTTTGCTATTCCACCATAACCTACTCGTTTGGTATTAAAATGTGGTCAGCAACTGACTTGGAAGATATTTTGCGGTAAACCAGAGTTGAGCTTAAAAAGTTCAGGAAACACCATGAAAAAGCAAGCAAGGTCAGGTTAACATTACCAAAAGAGGAAGGAGGCAGAGGGCTCATGGATATGAAGAATTTGTATGCAGGGCAGATTAAGTCGATGAGAGAGTATTTCTTTAAAAGAAAACAGGACTCGTCATTGCATAGGAGTGTATGTTCTGCAGATTTACGGTACACGCCATTGAATCTGGCACACGAGAGAGCACAGGACAATGAACTGTTCTTCACCAATGAAGACAAGCAAAGGGAATGGACGAGTATGGTTCTCCATGGAAGACATCCCCACATCCTTGACCAATCATTTGTCGACAAAATAGTGTCGCACGCATGGTTGATGAGGGGTGAGCTCTTTCCCGAGACCGAAGGATTCATTGTTGCTATTCAGGACTAAGTAATCGGCACTAGGAACTACAGAAAATTTATTATAAAGGATCCGGAAGTGAAGGATGACAGGTGCAGACGTTGCCTTGTTAAACCAGAGAACTATCAGCATGTATTAGCTGCTTATAGTTCATTGGCACAGACTGAGTATCTGCAGCGTCACAATCAGGTAGCTGCCATTATCCATTAGGACAATGGCGTCAAAGCTGGATTGCTGGAAGAGATTAGACTGTGGTTGAGTCCAATAGGTTCACGCTCTATTATGATAGATCGATTATTACAGATAGGTCGATCCCAAACAACAGACCTGAAGTAGTACTGAAGGACAAGCAAATGGAAGTGGCGCATTTGATCGAGATTGCTATTCCCTGTGATCAAAACATTGGGTACTCTGAGCGAAAAGGTGCGCAAGTACCAGGACTTAAAAGAAGAGATTACCAATATATGGAAATTGGAAAAATTTTATGTTGTTCCTATAGTCCTCTCAGTAACTGGGATAATTCCGCATGCCCTACAAGAAGCATTAAGACCTTAGGGCTAAGACAAGAGAATTATATCCAGATACAGAAGTCTGTCATTTTAAGGTTGGTGAGGAAGTTTTTAGGTTGAACAGGTGAGAGTGCTTCGTTTGAACCCGTACCTCATCTTAAATACCAGCGAAAAAAGCTGAGAATAAAATAATAATAATACACATGACTCCAACTGTTAATACATGTGCCATTCCTATTCTTACATATTCCTGGTATTATGTCCAACTCAGACTTGGAGAAGCTGCAGCGCAGTGTGAGGACTCGGTCGCATTGCAAACACCACAGTCATGCCAGCAGTATCAGGTTGACCATTCCTCGAATTTAGGGAGGAAGAGGACTAAGTGATATCAAGGATTTATGTCATTCTCAGTTGGAAAATGGCGAGAGTACTTTCATAAGCGCGCTGAAGATTCTCCGTTACACAGATGCGTATGTGAGGCTGATACTAGTAAACTTACGTGCCAGAGCAAGGGGGGGTATCTATCGCTGAGGACTACAACAAAACAGAAACCTAGAAGAGCATGTCACTGCATGGCCGACACCCACACGATGTGAGCCGATTATCTGTCGGCAAACGTGCGTCGAACGCCTGGCTCAACTGTGGGGATCTGTTTGCCGAGATGGAGGGTCTCAAGGCAGCTATCCAAGTGGTCCGCACAGGTACGATGGCAAATACATAATTAAGGTGCCTGGAATGCTGGATGATAGATGTAGACTGTGTCACCAGAAGTTGGAAACCATCCAGCAAATAATAAGTTCATGTGAAATGTTGGCGCAGTCTGACTACCTCCACCGGCACAATCAATTGGCCCAGATAATACATGGGAAACTTGCTATAAACATTGGTTTGATTGAAGAAAGTGTGCCATACTACAATTATGAACCTCAATCAGTACTGAGTCCAACATTTGGAGACTGTACTGCGACCGGACAGTGCTCACTAACAGAATAGTCCATCAAAACCGACCCGATATTCTGCTTTATGACAAGGAGAGGAGGGCAGTAATGTTGGTGGACATTGCACTTCCGAATACCAACAACCCCCTACAAGTAATGGTGGAAAAAACGGAAGTATGCAGAGCTTGGGTCCGAAATAAAGAGATTGTGGGAAGTGTCCGAAACTATATTGTGTGGAAACTCTTGAACGA
The DNA here is from genome assembly GCA_011037195.1 of Triatoma infestans. NCBI lineage: Eukaryota > Metazoa > Arthropoda > Insecta > Hemiptera > Reduviidae > Triatoma > Triatoma infestans. Next base: position 19,901 of record JAAEAF010008652.1, on the reverse strand, counting down.
ACAAGCAATAATAATTGTGCTTGGATTCACACAGTACTCATTATTACATCATATCCAGCATATTACTGAGGTTAAAAAAAAGACATAATAATACAAGCATTTACCATGCTTGTCGTCCTTTGGCACATACTGAGTGTCTGCTGCGTCACAATCAGGTAGCTGCCATATGCATCAGGGCATTGTTGTTAAATTGGATTGCCGGAAGCGAGTGTGCCCTATTATAAATATAATCCGTCTTCTGTGCTTGAGTCTAGTAAACTTAAGTGAGCACGGGGGTACGGAATCTATCACTGAGGTCTCCAACAAAATAGAAACCTGGAAGAGCATGTGACTGCATGGCCGACGCCCACACGATTTCAGCCTGTCATTTGTCGACAAACGTGCGTCGAATGCCTGGCTTAGCTGTGGTGATCTATATTTAGATCGATTATTACAGATAGGTCGATCCCAAACAACAGACCTGAAGTAGTATTGAGGGACAAGAAAATGGAAGTGGCGCATTTGATCGATACTGCTATTCCCTGTGATCAAAACATTCAGGGTACTCTGAGCGAAAAGGTGCGCAAGTACCAGGACTTAAAAGAAGAGATTACCAATATATGGAAATTGGAAAAAGTTTATGTTATTCCTATAGTCCTCTCAGTAACTGGGATAATTCCGCAAGCCCTACATGATAGCATTAAGACCTTAGGGCTAAGACAAGAGATCTATATCCAGATACAGAAGTTTGTCATTTTAAGCTCTGGCAGGTTGGTGAGAAAGTTTTTGGATTGAACAGAAAAGAGTCCTTGGTTTGAACCCGTACCTCATTTTAACCAGCGGTAAAGCTGAGAATAATAATAATAATAGTAGTAATAAAAATAATAATAATTATAATATAGACCAGTTTCTATCAACTACTGTTTTGGACTCAGAGGACCTCAAAACATGTATTTCCGGCGAAAATTTGGCACGATTACAATACTCCCTCTTAGGATCCGATGTGAGTTGGATCTGAAGTGAAACAGTCACCCGACTTTCTCTTACTGCTATTAATATAATTTAAAATAGAGTCTGGTATTTTATCCGTCGTAGCATGCATATTTATTTTCTTCCTGACCGGTTTCGGATTTTCATCCATCGTCACAGTAAATTCACCAAGTTCATGTAGACAGTTCACTTCAATGTAATGTTTCTGTTATTTATTACTCACACTTGTTGGTTGTATATATAATTTGCTCTGACGCTGGATGAAAATCCGAAACTGGTCAGGAAGAAAATAAATATGCATGCTATGACGGATAAAATACCAGATGTTATCCAACATTGTGGATCCATCCACATATTCAACAAATAAAATGAAGCATTATCTGACTCTTATTCATTAAAACAAACTGTGTGAAACACTCGCACGACTTACTCTTCTGTAGTTTAAATGCCCGTTGATGCAGTATAGTTATAAAATTGGTAATTCTCTTTAACTTGAAATTTTATTTACTTGCCCTAATATAAGTGTAGTCAGTAGGCGGGATACGTACCTACCAAGGCAGGCAATAGTTGATGTTTGCATTATAGGCCAGAAGGCAGCGTAACAACAGAAATAACACTTCAAATTTAACATCCAAAAATTCTGCAGAACTATTTAAAAATCAATTTTTACTTGCTCTTACAATAGTAGTAAGAGGAAGTATTGCGATCGTGTCAAATTTCAGAAATTGAGTTTTCATCGGAAATACAAGTTTGGGTCCTTGTAGTAGGATAAAATTGTATTTAGCGAATGGACTAATATAAATAAATAAAAGAGTGTATTTGTGTGTATGTTCTGAGCGGAGCAAAATATCCCAGGAAAATCAATTTAGGATTTCGGTTAGTCTCGAAAAATGCTCTAACATTTTCTTTGAATTTCATATAATATCTGCACATATAAATACCTACCACTCCTATTTGAAACTATTTCGCGAAAAAATTGATTTTTTTGGAGGGTTTTGATTGAACAGCGTTAAGCTTTGAAGCTCTAAAGTACCACTTCAATATAATAAAGGTTTCTGCACACCCCTTTAATATTAATGTGCATTAAAAACATTTCTAAAATTTCAAATTTGAAATAATTCGGATAACTGAAAGTGCGCTTTTACAGAATAGGTTTTTGAGTCTTTTTTAATTTTCTCGAAAACGACTATAAAGATTTCCTTTAAACATGGGAAATCTTTATATCTACCTGCACAGATATAAACCTAACACTGACAAATTTATACCTAAAAAAAAAGTGATACCTAGTTTTATATAGCTGGCGCACACAGACAAAGGCTTAGTGAAACCTCGTATGTTTATTCTAACAAAAACAAAAAGCTCTAATAAGCAAATTAGGAAGAGTATAGAAGTGAAAGTCAAAGCAGCAGGACAACAAGCGCTCCCCCAAAAAGGAACAAGAAAGAAAATACCCAGCTCATTGGTTAAAATCTGCAACAGAAAAAAAGAAGCTGTAAGCAATTGGGCACAAGAAGTTCGGAAGAATATCAAGAAAATATTAACGAAGGTTAGTGCACGCCTTTATAGTTCACAAAAAGCTCAAAATTGAACAATAAAAAATAGTCCAAAATTAAATTCTAAAAGTACCTAACCCAAAACTAACCTCATTTGAAAATGAAAAAATTGCAGGTCAATCAAACAACAGTTACGTACTAACAATCAAAACCATATGTTTAAAACCTACCTAAAATTCCAACTCATAATAAATTCGCACTTCTCTCCGACCTCGAATTGAACAAATAGCAAACTAATACAAAAAAGTAAAAATAAACTAATAAAAACACCACCAATATTTAGAATGGGTACAGACAATTATCAGACGGTTATTCAAGAAATTAAAACACCATTGGCTCATCTTTCGTTACTCAACTCTGCAAAAAAATAAATTTAAAAAAATTTGGTGTGAAGCACTCATACAACTTTCTCTTACTCCAGTTTCCAAAATTTTAATTGACAAATTTTATAGTGTACCAAGTTTAATGAAAATCGTCGGTGTTTTTATGGAGAAAATAGCGAAAAATGAAAAACTGTACAGTAAAAGCGCACTTCCGGTTTACTAACTTCTTGACTCGGATTTTTGCCCATCTATGTATTTTTAATTAATTTTTTTCGGATGGTAGAATTGTATAATCAACTTGAGAGATAGCATTTTCGTTCATCCGATTTTTTTAAACTCGGAATTTCAACAACACATTTAATTCTAATTAATATTATTTAGGTGACAGAATTGTATAGTAAACTGAAATAGCACTTTAGAGGAAAACATAACCACACCTCTCCCCCAAAAGTGTCCTTAAATGAATTTTCCCAGAGAAATGTTTTAAATAAAAGTTGTAGATTTTTGAATGTTTGAATGTTTCTGTAAACTAAGTTTAAAGAAAATCGTCGGAGCCATTTTTGAGCAAATTGCAAGAAAGTGAAAAAGCTATTCAGAAAGTGGTATTTCCGGTTGAGGAATTTTGATAGATGACCTGCAGTATGATCCCCTGGTGATACCGAAACGGAATATCGAATTTAAACTTTTTAGATTTTTCGTTTTTGAGCTATGCTGTCCACATACATACCCCCCTCCCCCCACACCATTTTCTAAAAACTACTTTTTTGGACTCAGGGGATCTCAAAACCGATTTTTCCGGTGGAAATTCGATACGAAAATTTGGCACGATTACAATGCTTCCTTTTACTAGGAGTAAGAAAAAGTAATAGTGGTCAAAAATTCAGAAGCTTTCAGGAAACTAACTAAACTTTATGATGACAATCGCACTAAGTATTTTACATTCTTAAATCCGGGGACAGAAAATTATCAGGCCATGTTTTATTATGGGATTACATATTCCATATTTTGTCCAAGATAAAGGAATACGGGAAGAACTGCAAGAAAACTATTCAGGCCAAAGACCCAAAGAAGAAAAATAAACGAGCCGCCAACATCCTTCAGATTCTAATTTTCCTATAATCACTCTTATAAAAGATATAATCCTGCAAATAATCTCTCCTATTTTCCAAGATAAAGAGGGATAATTATATTCCAATTAACACAACTTCAGTAATCACTGTAGAACTCAGAAAGAAATCAAACCTAAAAACAATTACTTAGTAATTTGATTCGGTCCGCTCTCTTTCCTAACCATGGACAACCGCAGACACAACTTATACCTTACATAACTTATCACTGGTAAACTGGAATGCCAACGGAATAAAAACACGAATCTCTTCATTCTACGACTTTCTTACTAGATACAATGTAGACATAGGATATACAACTAAAACACATCTTACCACCACTGACCGACTTAAACTACCAGGACTTACAAACAACTATAGACTCACAACAAAATTGGGGGGGGGTGAAGTTGTTCGCGTCAGAGATTGTTCTAACGTGCCCCCTGGATATCCAACTAACCAACAACATTATAGCCAGCGCAGCCTAGTTCTTTTGTACTTGACCGCGGGACGCTGAATGGCTGAATAGCCGAAATCATGTTGTAGAGGGATAACAAAATGGTTCCAAAAATAGAAGCTACGTCTCAACACCACTAAAACAAGCAAAACTTTTCTCTCTTCGTAGATTCCAAAGTGAAGACCTTCGGCGATTAAAATTAAACAAGCAGAAAATACCCTGGAAACCGGAAGACCAAGGGGTGTGTTGGTGAAACACAAGTCTCACCTTGAGTCTACACATTAACAATAAACTACAAGCATACACCCGACTGAAACGGTTATATCCACTTATTAACAAAAACACCACTCAAACACGCCTGTAAAGTGAGTACTTCTTGACAAAACGCTCCTCAAACTACTAGTGACAAACGCCTGCTCAGTCTGGATGATAGCCAGTGACACACTGACGAAACGACTACAGGCACTTCAAAAAAGTACTCTGAATTGCTTTAAACGCCCCTAGGTCCATCAGAAACACACAAATACACAGTGAACAAGAATTTACGGATATTCATACAAACATGACTAAATTAACACAAAAATTCTTCCTCACTCTACACACACTATCCTCAACGTCCACTACCACATAGGCAACCTTCTCAATCTAGAAGACTGTAACCGTGTCTCAACCAAAGTTTATGAAAAACATATCATTTACCATTAATCTCTATATGAGCTGTCCCAGATCTGTATTCTGATTTGTAAATAACACAACAGATGTATATAATGTGTGTGCGTGATTATATGTATGTGCGCGTTATATATATATATCATTCGCTAAAAACAATTTTATCGCACTCAAGGAACCTCAAAACATTTATTTCCGGTGAAAACTCAATTTCGAAAATTTGCCCGACCGCAATACTTCTTCTTACCAGCAATAAAAGAAAGTAATAATGTTGGTGTACAGTGTTTGTACAGTATATAATATAATTATTTCACTAAAAACTGTGACCAAAGTCGGAATGTTTACAGAGGTTTAAAAAGTAAATTCAGGACTTCGTGAATATTTTATAAATTCTACATTTCTTGTATTTACCTTTGGCTTTTCAGTTTTTACAACAGTTTGCATAAATGTGTAACTTGGAGAAACTGCAGCATTTATTGCACAAAAAAACGTCTCAAGGTCCAAATATTTTGCCTACAACAAAATAATAATTTTGATACAAATAAATGCTTTATTCTGAGAAGTGTATATTGCTTAAATACATTAAATGTTGTGGAAAACTAAAGTGATACAGCAATGGCAATAAGCCGTCTGCCAGGAGTTTGGTTCCATCATTTAACAAAACACTTACTACATCTTAACTAACAGAAACAGAAAACCAAAGAAAATAGGGAAGAACTCCACTGAATATAAATACAAACAAAACTAAACAGTAATTTAAAAGATTTAAATTCATTTTAAAAATAAGAAACCATTTAGTTTAGCTTCATAATTAAATTGTTCAATGAGAACAGCGTTGTATTGTCAAGCTTATCGAGAGATTTAAGATCTTCTACCAGCCATACTGCCAGCAAATGACTAATTATCTCCCTGCTACTATACCCACCTTCAAATCTACTGACATTACAATTAAGTTTTAACAATTCCCCTTTCATTTCATTACAATACTTATTAAATTTATTGAATTGTAATTATTAATACAATGTCTTGCTCTAAGATCTGCATTCAGTTCTTTATACAATTAATTTTATTAAAAATATTTTTCTTGTAATCAAAAATGTAAAGATTTTTCAACTCCAAATTATTGAAAAATGATAAATCTGTATTGTATTTCAACATCATTTCAACATCATTTCAAAACTTATAAATGATTAAAAATGTAATATTTTTCAACTAAAATTCATAAGAAAATGTAAATATTTTTAAATTATAAGTTATCAGAAATTGTAAATATTTTTTTTATATTGATGCTTATCATTTATAGTCATTAACGTAACTATGAATGTAAATTCTTTTCAAAGAACTGCAAACATTCTCTCTTTCCTTTCTTCTCTGTGACAGACATAATAAGACATCATCATCGCTAGCTTAGCATCCTTAGCTATCTTTTAACATCACTAGCTTTCTGCAAAGAAGAAAAATAAACAAGCCGTTACATTAAACAAGCTAGTTGTCATCATCATCGCTAGCTTCAGCATCCTTTAGCTATCTTTAAACGTCACTAGCTTTCTGCAACATCAGCTGGTTGTCATCATCATCGCTAGCTTCAGCATCATTAGCTAACATTCTACATCATCAGCACTAGCTTTCTGTAACAGTAGCTAGTTTTTTTTCATCAACTTCAACAAACTTTCATTTCGCTAGCTTCAACAAACCCAGGCCAGCTTCAACAAAACTCTGGCCAAACCAGATATTTAGCCAGTCTGTTGATCATAACGTGGGGATCCGTAGACAACGAACGGTAATCCCGCCAACGAACAGTCCTCCACCAATATACTCGGGTAGGTGTTTCAGAAATCGTGAAAAAAGATAGGCAAAAGGAGGTATCCTTGTTTGAGGCCCATTTGGGTTGGGAAATTATTGCTAACGCCATTATTTGTGCAAACACATGACTCACTGTTCAAATAAAGATTCTGAAGAATATTTACAATTTGTAAGAAAGGCCAAAAGTAAATAGTTTATAATAGTTTACAATATATCCGGAGAATCAAAGGTCGAGAATATAAGTTCCTTTTTTCTTTTTTGTGAAGTGATAATTTTAAAGGAAGGGATTAGCTAAGTGGTTAGTGCCTTGGACTCCCACGCGGAGGTCTGGTGGTCGAATCCAGTGCTACCCTTAATTTTTTTCTTCCTAGGAGCCTCTAGCTCACTGTTCGGTGATGGACAGTGTTGTCTGTAGCGAGAGAACACTGTCCGGAGGCGGCAGTCCACTGAGAAGGGTCCGGGTGCCAATGACCACAAAAAAATATTCATTGAATTAAATACATTATCCACTATGGAATAACCTTTACGAAACTCCGACTGCAACTCTTTAAGAACCTTATTATCATTTACTCGGCATCTCCCATTTTCATCTCCCGTCTTTGAAGTAACAAACGTAAATAATTTAGCGATTGAGTTAAGAAATGAAATGCCTCCGCAATTTTCAACTAAATTTAGATCTCCTTTTACTTTCTCATACTCCTAGTAAGAGGAAGTATTGTAATTGTGTCAAATTTTCGATATCGAGTTTTCACAGGAAATATCTGTTTTGAGGTCCCCTGAGTCCAAAAAAGTGGTTTTTAGCAAATGGTATATGTGTGTGTGTGTGTGTGTGTGTGTGTGTGTGTGTGTGTGTGTATGAATGTATGTGAACAGCATAGCTCAAAAACGAAAAACCGTTCAAACAATGTTCAAAGTTGATATTCCGTTTAGGTCGTGTACGTTTTAGGTCAAAATTCAAAGTCAAAATTAAAGCTGGAGTAGAGGCATCTCGTGAATAAGAGAAGTGCAAATTTATCCATCGAATTTGTGAATAATATAAATATGCAGGTTTTACCATTTATTTAGTTTAATATTTATTTTCTGTTACTGCAGTTTTGAAGTTCACACTTTCACTTATGTATACCAACATTTGTATATAATTGTACACTGTAACTCTCTGGCTATATAACACATGCAATATTATGTGGGGCATGTGGAAAATAAATTGCTCTTAGAAAGGGTTTCGTTTAAGAGGGGGAAAAGTAAATAAATAAATAAAAAAAATGACATACCCTGACAAAATACTTGAACATTGACAAAAATAGGTACAGTGTGGAATGGAAAGCAAATGTTTTGGAGTCTCAAGGCACCAGATAATTCCACTGCAATACTTCTAAAAGTAAACTGTTATTTGTAACTATGAGAAGTTACCAAATGTTTACCTGAAGTGGGCAAAGATTTCAGTAGTTCAAGAATTGAAATTTTTATATATCTATTTTGATAAATTTTACTAGATTTAGTAATGAAACTAACCAACATTATTTTCTCCAGAGTAGCTAAGATACATCTATGATTTTACCCGTTGAGGCATGCTTCATTGTTTTGGTTCTGATCGGTTTCGGATTTTCATCCATCGTGAGAGTAAGCTTTGCAATAATTCGTGTAGAGAGATGACTTCAACTGTACGTTTTATATCATAAACATTGGTTGACTGTCGACAATGAAAATCCGAAATCGGTCAGACCAAAACAATGAATATAAAATCATAATATTATCCAGCACTACGGACCTAAACACATATTCAATAGCTAAGATGCACTGGGAATTTAATTAAAAGGCATGAGGGTAATCCATAATGGCGCTATTGTACCAATGATCACATGCAATATCCAACGCGGATCTCCTCATTGGAGACATCCATAAATAAAAAGAAGATTAGAAGAGTGCACAGATTGCTGCTCATCAGCATGGTAAAAGATATTCTGGGTGATATTGTATGAGGCCGTTATGTAGTCAGCAAGATAATGCCTATAGTTCTTAAGATAAAGGCGCTAGCTTAATGTGTGCAAACTCTTAGTGCAAACTGATTACATTCAGCTAAAACCCCGCTCAACGAAACAATGATATTTACGGCTTCTTAATTTATACGGACGGTGCAAAAAGCGTGAGTATGTGGGCTCTGTAATAGCTGTCGAGACGGGTGAAAAACATCAGGCGTTGCAGCAGTTATGAAGAGTCTTCCTTTTAAAAATAAATTAGATGTATCTTGGCTGTCACGCAAGATTCCTTGAACAACCTTTCATAATGAACGTTAGGAAAAATATTGAGTCTCCACGAAAGTTAAGCTGAAAGTTCGATTTTCTTGACTTAAGGCACATCATTAGGTCAGTGCCTATTAGTTAACGAGAATGCAGATCAGTTAGCTAAGGAGGTCTTTGATCTTCTTTGCCTACAGCATATGATTATCTATTTTTTCCCTCATACACAGCTACTTTCAAAACAAGTGGCTTTATGGAATCACGAATGGACGGATACTTTAAAGATGCTACAACTAAACAGTAAGCGATCAATTAATTTACAACTGTAAGCGATCGATTTATAAATCCCACATCACTTTGACTTACAAGTTGGTTCAAATTACGAGTAGACTTGGCAAATTAACACCAAATTTAACCGATTTTAAACTGCTTTTAACCCATTTTGCAAATGCTCACACTGAACAATCCGAGACACGTGATACATCACTGCCCTCCTCTCAATATTAATAGGCCAAAATTAACAAGAAACATAATTTCTGGTATTTTATCCGTCGTAGCATGCATATTTATTTTCTTGCTGGCCGGTTTCGGATTTTCATCCATCGTCAGAGCAAATTCACCAAGTACGTGTAGAGAGTTCACTTCAACGTAATGTTTCTGTTACTTGTTACTCACCCTCGTAAATTGTATATAATCGTCATAATTAACTTGGTGAATTTGCTCTGACGATGGATGCAAATCCGAAACCGGTCAGCAAGAAAATAAATATGCATGCTACGACGGATAAAATACCAGATGTTATCCAGCATTGCGGTGCCATCCACATATTCAACAGAAACATCATTCTTAGAGAATAGCTTCATAGCTTCCTGATAAACTTAGTGATCTTTTGCTGCGTCTCAAATTTGGTGATCTTCTGCTTCCTTCCAACTTTAAGGACTTCAATCATTATGTAATGATGTTCAATCATAATGTTTAAGGACAATTTCTTATTATGTTAATAGTATATCTATTTTTTTTCTTTTTTCTTTCATTTTAATTGATTTTGAAATTATCATGTATCCATATGTTGATTTGTTTTACATGTTATCTGATCTGGCCTTGTTTGATAAATCATCATTTGTTCATTGTTATTTCTGTTATAAATTGATTTTTTTTTTTTTATGTAATATCTGGCATGTTGAAATAGAGTCATCCTCAGCAGTGGTACTACTGGAAAAAATACGTATATATACACACACACACACACACACACACACACACACAAATCAATTTCAAAAAAAACATGTTTCCGTATGCAGGAGACTTCAGAACGTGTACTTCCAGTGAAAATAGGATATCGAAAATGTAATAATGCAGTACTTCGTCTTATCAGCAGTAAGAAAAAAGTGAAAATATTTATTAATAGTTGTAAATATTCAATAAAAAAGTTATATAAAAAAAAATTGTTACTAACCTTAACACCTAAAACTGAAATATTTTTTGGAGGATAAAATGTTAATTCAACTATTCCTGTAGGAGGTATTTTATATGTATTTTCTTCATATTCATTACTCTCATCGCTAAATCCACTTCTTACTATCAATGGATTACTTTTATCTGTAACGGGAGTGCCATCAAGATGTGCAAGTACCATCTGGAAATTAGTTTCAAGCATTATTAAATTCTCTTGTAATACAACTATAGAAAACAATATTAAAATTCATTCCAAATTTTAAAGGTCCAATTACTAAAGATGCCACAAACGCACGAAAAAAGTATGAGTTACTAAATAGTTAAGCCTTGTCCACACCGGTAGATAAAATCGTGCAAGTCATGTCTATGAACAAAGTTCTGCGATTGTCGATAGTCGGGAACGATTTGGGTGTTCTGCAACTCTCCATAGACAAAAATCTCATGTCTATAGCCATTTCAAATGGAAAACTTGCGATTTGTTGCGCGACATTTCGTAGTCTGGACGTTCCTATAAACAGAAACTATACTAGGCTGGTGAATGAGTACTACCAGTCGCCAGGAAACGGAGCGTGACTGCTAACCTGAGAGAAACTGGGATGGTTTCCCGAAAATGCGTGAGGTGCTTGACATTTTTCCCCCAATCATCAGAAGTAAAGTTCAAAATCACTCCCCCCCCCCCCCCGTGATTTTGAACCTGCCGTCAACCGTGTGAAATTCCAGAATTCCATGGCATCTTCCAATCTCAATTTATCCAAGAGATTTTATCCCTCTAATAGGCCTGCCGTATCCACCAACGTCTTCTTTTTCTATTTTTACTTTTAAAAATAATAACGAAGCGCCTATCAACCCACAAGCAGCATTGTCTCCGACCATTACGAGGAATGGTTCCAATACTAACCCGAGAGATTGTATATAGATGTGGACGCGTGACTAAGTCTACAAATTGTTTTGCAACTTGTTCCCAATAGTCTATGGATAATATTCTCGAATGTCTATAGGCAGTTGCACGATTTTTTCTACCGGTGTGACTTCACTTTATAAAATCAACTCTTAAAGTGAAATTTTTGTTCGCATATTAAGCTTCTTATTCCGCGCAGAATGAGGCGTATTTCTCACCAGCAAAATGGTACCTATGATCGGTAAAAACAGAACATAAAACAGTGGCTCTGTCTTCGTGCTTTAAAGATAATTTAAACAAGCATATGCGGGCTGCAAAGTCAAGGTTTCTGTTCTGATTTTAAGGAGCAGTGCGCTCAGAGCGCTCTATGACAAAAAAGAGGAGTTACACATATGAGAAAAGGTTAGCTGTGTCACTCACATGAATTTCTCTTACTGCAGTTTATAAGGTTTTCTAATTGACAAATTTTCTTCAAACTTATAAAATTTACTAAATGCTTGTGAGTCTTTAATTTCTTATCAACTGGAGAATCTATACTTAATAAAGTGATTCTTTTGAGGAAAGCATACCCTCTCCTCCCCCAAAACGTCTTTTAATGAAATTTCTCTGAAAAAAGTTCCCAAAAAAAAAGTGATAATAGTTTTTTGTATTCATAGTTATTGTAACACATTTAGTGAAATCCATTGGTGTTTTTAATTAATAAAATCGTTGAATAACTGTTCAGTAAAAACACATCGTTCAATCGATTTTCTTCAAACTCAGAATTTTGCCAACATATTAATTCTAATTAATATATTGTGATTGTGGGCAGTGTGGGTTTAGAAAGCGTCGGTCCTGCGTTGATAATTTGTTTATTCTGAACACTATTGTTCAAATAAAATTAGAATATAGACAAAGTGATCTATTTGCAATATTCGTAGATTACAAGAAAGCTTTCGATAACGTAATCCATAACCAGTTATGGCATAAATTAAACCGCTTCAGCATAGTGGGAAATTAATTCGGATTTTAAAATATATGTATGAAAATGCATACATCAAAGTAAAAACGAGTGATTCTTTTACTGAAGAAATAAAATTAACTAAAGGAGTCTTCCAAGATGAAGTTCTGTCCGGTTATCTTTTCAGTTTGTTGATCAGCGATATAGAAGATTTTTTCGAGCAAGTGGGACTCCTGGTATATCTCTAGTCCCAAATAAGGATATATTGTTATCGCTGTATGCTGACCAGGTCATCTTTGCGGACTCATCATCTGACGTAGTGGCAAAACTAATATTACTCGCTAATTACGCTACGGAAAACCGTCTGAAAATTAATTGTAGCAAGGCTAAAATAATTCATTTCCATAACGGTCGCTCCAAAGCATTAAAAAAGTTTTATTGTTTGGGTGAAGAAATAGAAGTTGTTCCGTCCTATACATATCTAGGTGTGAAATTCTCAAGTTCTGGCCTCTTTTATCTAGCCTCAAAATTTGCTGACAGTAAGGCAACTTCTGCAGTAGGAGCTGTGTTAGACACCTGCAGAAAATCGAAAACTCAGTCCATGTATTGCAGGATGCGTTTAAACGACGCTATTTCCGTAAGTACTCTTCATTATGGAACTGAAGTATGGGGACTGCGTTATCTCGGCACTATTGATAAGGCGGGAATCCCATATCAGAAAACTATTCCATTATATCATAAATTGCCTTAAAATAAGCTCGTTCTGCATAAATGATTAAACATAATTTTTTAGTAATTTCAATGATAATTTTGCCTTGTTAGAGTGTCACTATCCGAGCCAATTACTACTTTAAAATTGAGTAACATACATAAATCAATTTAACTGCACCACTAGTAGAAAGGATTTAATGATTGCTGTAAGCAGAACCCAAATTATAATTTTTTATTTTAGAATTAGTGATTTTTTAATTCTAGAATTTTAGTGATTAAAATAGTTGCTAATAAAACTATATTAATTCATCTTAATAATCTTTATAATTATATAATTTTTTCATTTCAAAATCATAATTTTTATTTCATGTTTTGTTTAGTTTCTTTCATTTTGCTTTTATAATTGTTTTTACTTTATTTGCTTCATTTTAATTTCTGTAGTTTATGATTATCTAATTTAATTTTGCTAAGGTAGCTTATTTTCACATTATGCTGCTATCTATTTACTTATTTATTCTATGTTATTTGTAAGCAGGTATTCTTTTATTTTTTCAGTTTCTTTTTTGCTTTTGCTTCAAATGTATGTAAAAATGTAAGTAGTAATGATTGATAGAATGTAACCTGACTCTGTTTGTATAGGGAATTCCCCGAAAACAAATAAATAAATAAAAAAAAATAATAATAATATGTTGTGATGAATGCAAACAATCTGGGGAGTCGCCTCCCCTCGGCCACCACAGTTCAGGACACCATGCACACCTACTAGAACAATAAATATTATGTACACTGCACTCTTACACTACACGTTCACATTGCATAATTACACTACGCAATCCATACAGACATTAACAGTACACACCTAAAGAGGGTATTGTCACCAAGAAGCTGCTCCAGAGAAGCAGGAGCTCGCTTGGAAGTTCAAAAGAGGCAGCCCCTCTACTAAGCTAGGAGTCAATGGACCAATCACCCGTAACTATGAAATTATTTAGATTCTCTATCCTCAAAGTATAAGAAGTAAAAGTATAAAAAAAAGGGACGACTTAGACGTGGACATAGTTTCCAATTTGGACTGGCAACATCGAATGGAAGGAATATACTACAGCCAGGTGCAAGCAGGGCACTTAGCAAGAGCTGATTACATACAAGGTAGATATAGCGGCACTGCAGGCGATTAGGTGGAGGGATACAGAAATTACGAATTTCAAAGGTTACGTCCCGATTAATAGCGGAAATAAGGCTAATATTCGCGGAATAGGATTAAGGATAAAAAATACATTCAAAGATACCATTATTAACTATAACGCCGTCAATGACAGAATATGCAGTATAAGGTAAATTGATGAAGAACTGATGGATTAGTTTTATGGAATCCTGGAAAGATCTTTCGATAGGTTTCTCCGATATGGCGTTAAACTCGTTATAGGAGATTTCAATGCAAAAGCAGGAAGGGAAGATGTCTTTCAACCAACAATTGGAAGACTTAGCATCAAACAACAACGATGTAATTAATTAATTACAATATTTAATTTTGCTCTGACTCGAGGTTGTAATTAGGAGCACTTTTTTCATACATAAAGAAACTTGGATATCTTCCGACGGTCAAACTCGCATTCAAAGAGATCAATATTTTGATATGATCAAATATGAATGGATAGAATATGAATGATATTCAGAATGTTCGCAGTTATAGAAGGATTCGGTTATCGCTTCCAAACATGTTTACGTGGCCCCTGGATAGCCGAAAGGTGAACAAAACGATCGGTAAACACGCCATCCTGCCCATTAATTTGATCCTGTTTTTCAGAGCTACAAAATAAATGGTGTTCTGAAATTGCTGGAGGATACTCATCTAGCAAATGCACAGAAGTGCCGGCTATACTGAAATGACGCAAGCAAAACACAGAGTGCTTACAATTGCAGAGGTACCGGGTACCGAAGCAATGGCTATTGTTTGAAGCGTAGTTGCCGATAGCCTCAGGTATAATAGTGTATGTTAAAAAAGAGATCACTACTCAATATCGATGTCTCGATGCTATGACTTCTTCCTACACATTTGAGGCGATAGACTTTGTAGTATGAAAAAAAGCTATTGTAGCTTTTCGTCTACAAACCACCCACCAACATCCCAAAAACCGATGTGCTTGAGGAGGCTTTAACTGATGGAACAATAATTATGGGCGACTTCAACGCGCCCTCAACCAGATGAGGCTAAAAACGAACAACAGCTTTAATACCGAACTTGCGTAGAAGGCTTTATAGAATCAATCCTGATGGAGCATTTACCTACGGATAGAACCACTTTCCTCTCACATAAAGGTGAGCAGTCAAATCTTGATCTAGTGATTGCTCATGTATCCCTACATGGCTTGATCGATTCTCCAACTAGTTACGGCCTCAGAATTGTTCAAACCCTTGTCAGGAGTAATAGCTGCGGCACCAAGGAATCTGAGAACTATGATCCGGGATGGATCATAGGAAAAACTTTGCAAAGCACTACAAGTTATTAACCCAGGACATCTAGTCGCTGCCAAACCAGACAAGACTTATCGCCACCTCTATGAGAATGTGCACTCAGCTCAATACCTAAAGGCCTCGAAAAAAACACAAAACATTTTGGAAGTGGAGCTATCGAGGCTGAAGTCTGAAAGAGACATGGCTAGAAACGAGGCCGAACGCAGTGTAAACATCGAGGACACAACCTGCTCTCCCTCACCGAAGGCTGCCCAATGAAGTCTCCCAACAGGGATGCTTGACCCTGGAGGACGACAAAATCTTTAATGCTGCCTTTACCATGCCGGAACTACGGAAGGCCTTATAATAGATGAAGAATAATCGGTGTGTAGGCCCAGATAACATCCCAAGCGAATTTCTGAAGCACCTTGGCCCCCAAGAGAAGCAAACACTGTTGCTATTTGTGAATCTTTGTTAGCATCACGGAATCCGAGCGGGTGGAGGAAGTCGGAGATAATTCCAATCCTTAAAAAGGATAAGGAGGCTTCTGACCCAGCAAGCTACCGGCCAATAACTCTCGCCATCGCTTCTTGCTATCTCATGGAAAGGATGGTGATCAACAGAATGGACTCTTTCCTTGAGGGCGAAAGCTTCTATCTGATATGCAGGCTGGCTTTCGAAAGAAGAGAAGTACCGTAGAGCAGGCTGCTTACCTCTCTCAATCAATAAAGGATGGCTTTCACAGGCAGCAGTCTACCGCCGCGGTTTTTGTTGACTTCAAGTCCGCTCACGACCTCGTTGGCGAAAATACTTTGTCCAAAAACTCTGCAGACTTGGAATATGTGGCCGGATGCTGAATTGGATAAAATCTTCTTAACACAGTGTTCTGCTCGGGTCAAGTACAACAATACGAGATCAAAATATACACAGCTCAGGAATAGGGCCCTTCAGGGATCAGTAGAAAGCTGTACATTATTTAATGTAATGATCGACGATCTGGTAACTTGTCAGCAAGCAATCCTTGGCATAAACTGCCTTCTCTTGGACAACGACCTCGTCATATATGTCACAAGCAGCAATGTTGCAGGAACCTGCGAACTCCTCTGCATGAATACCCAGAAAGTATATGTCAACTTTTCACACTCCCCACCAAGAAGCACTATGTAGTCATCCGTTCAACGGGATCAACTTGCCAGTTCAAAATGCTTCTACTTATCTTGGTATGGTTTTCGACCAAAAACTCAGTTGGACATTTTATAATTAACGTCTATTCAATTATACATCTTCGCTTCTGCTAAATTCTGCTACACACATTTCTTCTTAACACAAACACTTTCACAGGCGTCATTTAGCTGAAACTTTAGCTTCAACCAGTCTCCAGCATCTTTCTTCCCATCTAATTAAAACGTGATTCACTTTGTTCTTAATTATTATAGTTATTTTGATTCTATTTTTATTCTGTATCCTCTCGCATCTGTAATATTTCTCCTTTAAAATTTTTTTGTTCCCGCATCTGGTTTTGCCTACCTTCGGGAGTTTAAGTTTACTGTGTTGAGTAACCAGAACCTGAAATAGTTCAAGGGCGCAATCCATTCATTCTTATGTAGATTCTGGCAGTCATGGAATCTTCTGAAGAGAAAATATTTTCCAGAACTAGAACTTAATATACGAAGAATAAAAGAATCCATTAAGAGGATTTGGCGCTTGTTCCATTAAGCCTACTAACTTTAAAGTTATAGCTAATATTCTTGTCTATTAGGGTCAGATACATGTCAACAATACTGATAGTGAGAAAATCTTTTTACAGAACAAACACATATCACAGTTCTCAGAATTCTTTAAAATACTTAGGAGGTAACACAGAAAGTTACTGCAGATGAATGAATTTACCATTGATAATGATGCAAAACGCAAGGTTAACTGTGGGCTAGGGAAGTATGGTTATACCACATAATTACATATGTATATTGAGTTTATAGCCACATATCCTAAAGAAAAGTTAGTAGGTCCATTCAAATTTGGAGCAATATCAGTACTTCGAGTCGAGTAGTCCCCGCATGTTTTGTTCTATGCTAAGTTAATATTCCTACATTTAATTTCTCAAACTATGTGCTTTTCGTCGTGAAAGACAATTAAGATGCAAGTGAAGTTTAGGTGGTCCAAGTTCAAGTTGAAGCTACGTATCAAGAAGAAAATAATAACAATGATAAAACCCTGGAAATAAAATTAATTAATGCGGATTAAATCTAGAACCAAATTTAAAAGGATGGTAAATGAATTGTCAGGAAATGCTGATTCGTTACATGATTTAGAGACGTTCAAGAGGACGGAATTTGGCATTGATTTCTCAGAGAATAGAGTTGTAGCGTATATGATGCTTCTTATCAATGTATGTAGATTAGATCTTATCGACTTAGTTTTGTAGAGAAATTAAAAGAACTTAATATAGTAAAAGAATTAAAAGAATATGGTAGTGTCTGATTTTCCAGGTTCAATTTCTTTACATAAGGAAACTTGGGATGATAGAGTAAGCTTAACTAGGTGCCTTAAATAAAATCGAAAACGAAAAATATTAAATACCCTTCACCGATTGTTGAAGATCAATTGATTTTTTTAGTGGAATGAAGTATTTCACGACTTTAGATTTGGGTTCAAGCTATTATTAAACTCCAGTAGATACTAACTGCCAAGCGAAACTGCATTTACACTCCTGATACAGTTATGATTGTCTTTACTGAATGAGACTGAGACTGAGACTTATGAATGTCTCTACTGAGACATTATGTGTACACAAAGAGCTGTTTGGGTTATCAAGCACTACTATGTTTAGAAACCGATGGCTGTTGGGTTAGGTCCTTTCAGCTGTAGCAAATATGGATGATGTTTTGATTCCCTCCAATATAGTGACTGAAAAAGAAACTTGTTAAACTTATATGGCTGTTGAATGCTTTCTGAAAGTCAGAATTGAAGTTAAATTAAGCAAAATGTAATTTTTACATTTTATTTAATCTACATTATTTATGCTTACAAACGAAATATCTAGGGCAGATTGCCTTAGAAAAAAAGATGAAAAGGTTGAAAGATTTCCTGCACCCAACTCACGACAATTTCTGGGTCTTACGTTTCTAAAAAAATCATGGTTTCAAAGTTATTCCGTAATAGAACTTCTAAAAAAAAATGTCCCTTCGAAATATGGAAGTGCCGAGATCACAAAATTTGAAGACCTCAAATTTGCATTGGCGAATAACCTCTGCTTGCCTATTCCAGGACTTGAAACGAAGGTTCATTGAAACGCAAGATCTCAAGGACTCGGTGCAGACTGATACAGAAGTAAATATATGTCAAGATGGACCCGGTAGCTTGTAGGAGTTGTCAAATAAATAAAAAATGCCAATTTCTTCAGGCAGCGTCAAGTTCAATAACGATCAATGTCGTAGACGGGGACACTTGGTATCGAATCCAGTATCACAATACAACTCAGCTTGGCAGTCCACACCACTTTCACTCAGCCAGCAGTAGTGATGAGAGTAAATATTATTCTACTGAACTAGAAACATTAGCTGTTATATGAGCTCTTGAAATGGGTGTTATATGAGCCTGTTATATGAGTCTACATGTGGGGAACTAAATCCAAATAGTCACCGATTGTAATGCTCTAAGTTCTCTCTAAACGAGATATATTACAGCGTTTGCCGCAGGTGACTGAACTTATTGGAGTATGAATTCGAGATTGAGAACTGATGGGGAAGTGAGTGATTCATGCTGACGCTTTAGCAGAAACTCCTACAATGAGTTCAATAAACAAGAAAATAAACCGATAGCCGGATTTTTTGTACTATATTACAAAGGAGAAGAAGACGACTTGTGTAGGTCAGAAGAATGAACTCAAAATCCAAGAGATAATTGAAGTTCTGAACAAGATCAATAGAGGAGAGAAACTCTAATAGTAAAAGAACTATGTTTGGATAAAAGAGAATATTAGCGATTATGGTGAATTATTATGGTGATTATTAGCGAATATTTTTTTTAGAATTATGGTGAAGAAAAAACTACTCTTTTTAGAAGTTTGTTTTCAAGCCAGAGGTGGCTTCATTTTTATTTTCATAATATTTTAATTTTCTTACTTTTATTTTTAAAAAATGTTAGAAAATAAATTTTGCTTGTTTTAAACACAAATATTTCTGATAACATAAAATTAAAATTTCTGAAAACTTTGTCGAAATACTTTTTATTATTATGTTAACATTCATTCGGTAGAAATCTTAAATTTTTATAGTTAGTTTTCTTTGGATTTTATTAAGTATAGTTCACTACCACATGAAAAATATT
>JAAEAF010008651.1:0-23869 GCA_011037195.1 Triatoma infestans | reverse complement strand
GCGCTTCCCCAGTTCTCCCGCCTCACATCCGAGCTTGAAAACGAACGCTGACTAATGGGTACGCCCTGGGAATTACTCTGACTGTCTGAATGGCAAACAATCCCTTCCAGGGCTGTCCACAGGTTGCTGAAGAAAGGATCAGTTCACATCCGTCGGAGGACCAGCAGGTAGTAGACCTGCGAAGCTGTTGGCACAAGAATAAATATGTAGGAAAGTAAGGTTACAGACAGAACTGTATATTCTCAAACTATGTTGAGAAAAAATATAATAACACCAGGCGGTCGAGTAAGAGAAGTTAAAGTGAGTATACTTGCCTAAAGTTACAGCCCCTTACGCCTTCTTTAATCGAATTTGTTCTATCTGGTGTATAGAATACGTCTCCCCAGAATGTATAAGTTGAGCAGGCAGTGAAGAGTCACTTAGCTTTGAATTATAGAGAAACAGTTAATAATACAAATAAATATTAAGCTGAGACTGAAGGCACTGATAAAGAAAAAATAATATGATAGGTTACCTTCAGAGCGATTTCAATTATCGCATAAATGGCATCTGCCAGCTTATAATACCAATAAATAGTGAGTAAAGATATAAAGGAGAGGAAAAATGGGATAAATATCTTACTCAGAAATAATTGATGGAGTTAGTATAAGCTACTTGCATCCGCCAGAGATTGACGCTATCTGAATTGGTGAACCACTGCTGAATAGGCCCTTAATGAGCGTTAAACTGTGAATTAAATGATCACCAGACTGCTAAAAGTATTAATAAACGTGAGGCTGCAACTTTACGCAGAAAAAGGAGAAGAATGATACTGCGAATTGAAGATACGCCGCAAGAAAGCGTGAAAAACACTTGAGTAATAAGCTTGATATATAACTTGCAGACACACAATAAATAACTTAAATACAAACGATTGTAAGATAATCGGGCTTTGAACTTACAAACGATGTAAGTAAAAAGGGATGTCTAATTAATAGCATTGTACTGTTCTCTGTGCTACTCAACTACATGTGAACTACTTGGGCAGTACTAGTAGACTACTGATAGCGTCTGTCTCGTCCATCACGATAAGAAGTGTCTGTCAGCGCTCAAGGTGACGAGATTTGCAAGTAATTAAGTGTGACAGTGCACTGGGTGACGAGAGTTTCAAGTAAGTGTCACTCCCTTGCTGCCACCAACACAATCTATTGATTATTTTATCGATCAAGTTACGTATTCCGTTGCATTTTGTCAAAAACCACCCTTAAACCCCAGGAATACGTAACAGTCATTAATCTGTTAATATGATATAGATTGTAGATTGTTGTAGGGGATTATTGCATTGCGACCTGAAAGATCTATTGTGCCCCCGGAGCCTTCTCCAATGCACATCCGGCCTCCAAGCAGTGTTCTCTAGCTACAGACAACACTGCCTATCACCGGACAGTGAGTTGTAGAGGCTCCTAGGAAAATAAAATCTAAGAGCAGTATGCTGGATTCGAATACGGGACCTCCGCGTTGCTAGTCCAGCGCGCTACCACTGAGCTAATCCCTTCCTTCTCCCTTGGCGTTCGATAATTAACTAAGGGTCGCAGACCCTACTTTGTGTCCTGTGTTTGTCCTTGTCTGTAAAGTATAGAGTGTATGTAGTTTAAGTGTATTGTATACTGTTCTGACAAAGTACATGGAGTACTGGGCATCGCTTCTCCCCAAGTAACTGCATGCAACAAATACATCTTGCGGGTATAGTATGATATAACGAATATAGAAACTTTTCTCATAATAAATAACTGATATTCAATTAATCCGTCCCCATCCGAGAAAAAGGTACAAAAATAAAAATTACATTGTTTATAAAACTTTATCTTTATTGCATGAAATAAATACAGTGGTAGAAGGGGAAGAGAGTAAGGTGTGTTTAGAAAAAGACATTGTTTTAATACTCGTACATTAGGTAATTCCAATTATGATCATTGGGTCTATTTTTCCGATGATTCCAAAGAACTTGTCCAGTGTTGTCTGTTTATTGTCTGCTTTTTAAAACATTTCTGACGTAGGCAATTTACATTTTCATTGAATGCATTCGTATTTTGGTTGACTAGAGCAACATTTGGGTGCCATTTTTCAACCATATTCTACACTTTGGCCCAATTAGCCAGCATTTCGTTGATAGCATCAACGTTAGGTATGGATTCTTTATTTGACTCTTCCTCTTTGCAAGAAATCACCTCGTTTCAGTTTCTTGGTCTTTATGAAGCTTCAACAGTTCTTCTGTGGTGAGTTCCCTTGCTGGATCCACAGCCAAAATCCTCTACATCCAAACCCATCGATCCTCTCGGAAACACAATTTCTTCAACAACCGTTATGATTCAAAACCTTGTGAATGTCTATTTCTGGCTCACATTGTGGACATAATTTCTTTCAGGCCGAGATCATTTCCTTGAATGAAACTTCTTTCCCATGTCTTATCAATAATCCTCAACACAATGGAGAATACTGATCATCTTTCCAAAATTCTCTTAGCGTAAGTTCACTTCCCGACGGTCACTTTAAAACTCTTTTGAAATAGAGCTTTAGTGTACGGTTTTTCAAAGCAGGCACGAATACAGAAAATACTGACGAACATGAAAAAAAAAAAAGAAAAAGAAATTTGGCGAATATCGAATATGGAGGTTGACGAATATGGAGGTTCCATTGTAATTTTAAATACTTAGCATTTTCAACTACAATTCTGGGCGAATTACTTCATTTGTAACGTTTATACATTTGTAACGAAATCTTTAAATAGGTACGCATTATTTATTTATTACACGAGTTAAATTTTATTTTTTTACAATTTACTCGGATGGAACGAGAAGTAAGTTATTGACAGTTTTGCTTATGAGCTTTCTTACGCTAACCTGACTGTAACTACTTTATTTCAAGTGTCATATTATCAGTATTTGTTTTAATAAATATATTATATACCTCAACTTATCGGTCAATATCTATATCTACGCTTTATCACATATCTTTACTGAATGATGATAACAAATGCGCCTCCAACAATAATTGTCTTACTTTCTCCTCATCCATTGCAAATATTGTCCTTACCTTATTTTCCGCCATGACTCTTATTTATATACTGTCAGATTACTTATTACTAGTTTATATATATAAAAAAAAATTATCCAAACTGGTTTGATTCTAGATTTTATTTAAGATTAATCTAAATGTCCAACATAAAATACAATAAACGCCAAATTTGTAAGTTACACATTGAACGGCAATAAAGTTACTGAAGTTACTGCCGCAGTATGTTAGTAAATCCCAATGGCAACAATACCTTTCAATAGAGACAAGAGAAAGGCATGCAGACCTGAGTCTGCCTACTAAGCATTACTGATACTGCTGCTGCTATCTCGGCAGCCCCTTCTGAAGTTTACATATTCAAGTAGATATCTCGAATGTACTTGTCGTTTGTTGGTGGTAGGCGGTACTAGTTCGCCTACACTAGAAGCATTAGCATGTTCTTGTTAGCATTCATGAACGGACAGGGTGAACAGTAGTGACCCTGTCCCGGTGTCACGCGCTCATGTCTTCCCATTCGTTTGCAAGAAAGAACTCCTAAGTAGAACATGGAACAACTTATTTCATTGAATTAACTTATTTGTTTGTGACTAGGGGAATATAGAGAGTTCATTATATATAATATATATGGAAATTAATTAATTAATAATGGCAAAGAGAGTTGGCCTAATAATAATAATTACGTCTATATATCGTTTAGTATTGTCTTATTTATTCAATGCCAGAAAATCTAAAAATAACATTGAGAAAGTTGTGTCTGGAAAATGAATTAAGTAATTTTCCTGTTCATTAAGACGTTCAAATAAAAGTTACTCCAATTGTTTGATTACTTACTTCTCATTATAAACTAAGAATATCATCTCTATCATTAATAAATTAGTAGCCATTCTTTCTTAAGACAGTAATGTATTAGGGAAATCATTCCTCCTTAGAAAACAAAAAAAAAAATCTGGTGTGAAACACTCACACAACTTTCTCTTACTCTAGTTATCAAAATTATAATCGACAAATTTTATAGTTACTGTACCCAAATTTAATGAAATTCGTCGAAAACTGTCCAGTAAAAGCGCACTTCCGATGTACTAATTTTCTTGAAACTCAGAATTTTGGCCATCTATTTATTTCTGATTAATTTTGTTTGGATGATAGAATTGTATAATCAACTATGATAGCACTTTAGAGAAAAACATAACCCCACCCCTTCCTCAAAAATGGTCTTAAATGAATTTTCTCAGAGAAATGTTTTAAATAGAAGTTGTAGATCTTTGTGTGTGTAGTTTATATAGAAAGTTTCAAGAAAATCATTGGAGCCATTTTTGAGAAAATCGCGAAAATGGGAAAAAACAAACTAGAAAAGTGGTATTTCCGGTTGAGGAAATTTGACAGATAATCTACTGTCGGATCCCATGATGATACCTAAACGGAATATCAAGTTTGAACTTTCTACGATTTTTCCTTTTTGAGCTATGCTGTTCACACACATACATACATACATGCACACACACACACACACAGAACATTTGCTAAAAACCACTTTTTTTGGACTCAAGGGACCTCAAAACGGATATTTCCGGTGAAAACCCGATATCGAAAATTTGACACGATTAAAGTACATCCTCTTTCTTACTAAGGGGTATGAGAAAGTAAAAGTATTGCTTAGAGAACGGCCAAGCTTTTTTTAAGGTGAGACATCTAAGATTTGTTTTCAAATTAATGAATTTTCTTCTTAAAACATAAGATCTTAATATCTCTTACCCGAGCATGATAACATTGTGGTGGTCCCTCAAGGTAGCATAGTTAGCCCCAGTGTACAATATTTATATACTACAGACATCCAGATAATCTAATTTTAGTTACGCAAATTTTACTGCCATTTTTTTTTTCTCGCCTAGTAAGGAATCCATCTTAGCCTTCAGATCGATTCAATATCATCCTAAATGCCATTGAATAATGGTGCACAAATTGCTATATTAAGATTAATGATCATAGATTTGTGTAAGTGTCATTTGCACTTAATAAGCTATCATTACCTGCATTATTCCTAAGGTGGTAACTAATATAATGTCACCATATTAGTCTAATGTAGTGCAATTAGTATCAGTAATTAATATTACCAGGTGACATAGTTTATAAAATAGTTCAAGTAATGCCATATATTATGTAGAAAATCTGATATGTGTCATTTATTCGACTTTCACTTACAAGTAAATACAATTACAAGAAAATGATATATTTTCTTTAAACTTACAAATTTCTATTCCGTGGTCGTAATGTAAATATAATGTAATTGTAGCATGTGGTTTAGCATTGTAGTGGGGGTTTCAGGGGTTTAAACTTAATAACTAAATGCTATTACTACTGCATTATAATTAATATATATACACTTATGATTCTGAGGACGTGCTAAAGAGATTAAGAGACGGGGAGAGAAACTAAATGAGAGACGGAGAGATAGGCAAGTGGCTGTTGTGTAGACTGGATATTTGTGGTTGGCTGATCGCCCGGAAGGTGTCTTCCTCTTGAAGATGGTGATAGAATTGCCGTCCACAGTCTTTTTCCCTAGGGCGTGGGTATATGGCATCACCATCGCCCATCCTTCGGGGTGCACTCAGCCTCTGGCTCTCCAGGTTGGGGAATCTCTCACCCCGTCCAATCCTATCCTTTCCCCTTGCAGGGTTGCCTGTAAGTATCCTGGGTTACTGAACCCTATACTTGAGGCAATGGACAGAAATCAGGATAGCCATGCTAGCTCGTTAGAGTTGAAATATTGAACAACGGGTGCAAGCACCTGTTTCCAATCCGATTGCTTGCAATTGAGGTTGGATTTGTAGTGGCCGTGTTTTAAGCAACAACTCAATGACCGAGGTCATGACTCGCAATATAAATTAAACTCCGGTGCCAGCCCGTACTGGTGGCGTGAGCGGTTTAGTAAAGGACTTCTGTGTATGTTCAAAGAGAAGAGAAGTAATAAGAAATAAATAAGAAAATACTGGTAGATTAATTGAGATATATGTACTTTAAAGATATTTAAATATGTTACAATATCAAAACTACTATGTTTATAAAATCAATTATTTATCTAGATTACATGCAAAGCTCTTATGTTTAACTTAAACTGGCATTGATGTCTACTCGTAGAATGTCTGATTTAGACTGTTCTTGTTTGAAAGCAGAATGCAGACTGTTCTTGAAAGAATGCCTTCTCTTGTTAATTTAAATCCTCTTCTTTGAGAAGGGCAAAAGACAATGCTATCCAAGTTCATGAACTCTCTGTTGTAACGGTAGTCTTCTACCTGTGTGTACCCTTTTTGCCAGCGTATGTTAGAATTTCTTCATTAGATATAATTCTGATATAATTATATCCAGATATAATTACTATAATTCTGGCATCCATCACACAATCAAATATGGTTGCGCTAGTATTCTTTGACCTATGTATTTACGGATTAATTAGTGAAATAGCGTCAGTGGGTATAGTTGTTACATTTGGTTGGAGCTTTTTGTTACAGTGTAACAAACTTGCCCCACTGCATATCTTAAATCAAATCGTGGCAGATCTTAAAAGAAATTAAGCCAAAAAAACGAGAAAAGACAAGAAAAAACAAGTTGGCAATTCTAACAAAAAAAAAAAATCTATGCCTCCAAAGCTGCGAACAAGAATCAAAAAAATAATTTACCATCATCAAGTTCTGGCGAAGCAAGTTGAAGACTGGCTGTGCTTGAAATGTCTAAAACCATGGTCGCAATAAAAATTGAACCATGGGGATTGAAAATTGGGTTGAATGCATGCAGTGTAAAAGATGGGCCCATTCAAAATTTGTTAAAAATGACCCTAGGTATATTTGCCACAATTGTTACTCGGATTTAGAAATGGGTAGTGTCAGTGAATAGAAAGAGAATGAATGTTCAAGCATATAAGTTTGTAATAATCCATGTTTAGATCATGCTATTATTATTATTTTTTTTAATCTTTTTTATTGAATATTTACAACTGTTCTATAAGGAAAACAAATAAATTTGATGTATGAACAAATATACAAATGGCCCTGATAGTTGTGAATGATGGTCACCCTGTGATGACCATCACTAGACGACCAATTGGTCACGTGGCCAGCGGCGCCTCAGCCGTCTTTGAGGATTAGAAGGAAGTGTTGTTGAAGATAAATTTGCAGCTAAAGGGTTAGGAAGTGATAGGAGTTTTTGATAGAAGCTGTTGTAACGAGTTTTGGCAAGTTCAGAGACGAATGTAATTTTGAGGTCATTGTGGATAGTTAGATTACTGACAAAAAAGGGTGCGTTTACGATATGGCGGAGGATCTTAGATTGTAGGATCTGTATTTTGTTAATGTTAGATCGTTTTGCAGCTCCGTAAAGTTCGAGTCCGTAAGTCAATATGGGAGCCAAAAATATAGATACAGTCGTCTTTTATTGTAGAGTGTTAGTTTTGAGCGTTGGTCGAGTAGTCTCTTTAGGAGCTTGTATCTATTATTCAGTTCAATGCGTTTAAGTCTTGTGTGTGGAGTCCAAGTAAGTCGCTTGTCCAGGTACAGGCCAAGGTATCGCACATGGTCTGCTGAGGGGCTATTATTATTAAAATAAAGATTTGATAATTTATTTATTGAACATATTTCAGTTTTATTTCCTTAAAATAAACACCCAAACATGTATTTTATACATTGTAACAACTTAGACTCCGCATCTAAGCCCCACCGAAGGGCACGTCATTACAGTATGCGCATTTTAATAGTATTTGAATTTTTTAAATGTTACTTCATTTTGAAAAATCTGAAAAAAATATGTAATTAGTAGAAATAAATGAGACAACAAATTAATCAAATTTTCAACAATTTTGAGTGCATCATACAGCAATTAAAAAATGTTAACTGAAATTTGTAACAACAAGCCCCACCCACTACTACATTTTACTTTCTCTTACTCCTAGGAAGAGGAAGTATTGTAATCGTGTCAAATTTTCGATATTGAGTTTTCACCGGAAATATCCGTTTTGAGGTCCCCTGAGTCCAAAAAAGTTGTTTTTAGCAAATGGTCTGTGTGTGTGTGTGTATGTATGTGAACAGTATAGCTCAAAAACGAAAAAACGTAGAAAGTTCGAACTTGATATTCCGTTTAGTTATCACCATGGGATCCGACAGTGGGTCATCTGTTAAAATTCATTAACCGGAAGTTAATAACTAGTCATACCTTTACTAGTTGTTTTTTTTTACGTCTTTGCGGTTCTAGGTCAATGACGAGTGTAAACTCGAATACTAGTATATAAAAATAGGCTAGAAATAGAAGAGGAAATTAGTGGAAAAATGTATCATTTTCCTCTGGGACAAATCCTAGTTGAGATCACAAGAATTTCGAAACCTGGTTATGCTCTCATGAATGTAACTTGGTCTATCATCGTATTTTTCATAATTGTTGAATACAATTATGCTCTTTATGGTTGGAAAGAGATTTCCACACAGTTGAACTTTGTCTTTAAAAATATAATCCACTAACTTTTCAATTAAAACCGTACTTTACTGTTTACTGTTATTACTGTTGCTTGTCTAGTAATAGAAATCAATAGATATTTAATAGCAGATTCTGGGTATAATGGGAATCATATAAAGGCAGGACAATAAACGATATATACAATTTATCTTATGACCTAATATATATTCCAAGTTATTGGAAGATGTAATGGAGTTATGGCTCTTCTTCAGGTCCACTATTGGAGCGAGCCAACCGGCCAGTTTAATGTAAACATGTTATATGTAA
Source organism: Triatoma infestans (assembly GCA_011037195.1). NCBI lineage: Eukaryota > Metazoa > Arthropoda > Insecta > Hemiptera > Reduviidae > Triatoma > Triatoma infestans. Next base: position 15,055 of record JAAEAF010008651.1, on the reverse strand, counting down.
CTGTAATGATTGGATATAACCTTTAGTAGGAACACAATTTCAGTGATTTATAATGTCGTAAATGTTACCAAATAGATTGTAACTTAAGAAAAATATTTATCGACATCATTTTTATGTCCTTTATATTTTTTTTGCTTTTCACTTTCTCTTTATATATATGTGTGTGTGTGTGTGGAGTAAGAGGAAGTATTGTAATCATGTCAAATTTTCGATATCGAGTTTTCATTGGAAATATCCGTTTTGAGGTCCCCTGAGTCAAAAAAGTGTTTTTTCAGCATAGCACAAAAATAAAAAAAAATCTTAGAACGTTCAAACTTAATATTCCGTTTAGGTATCATCATGGGAGCCGACAGTAGGTTATCTGGCAAAATTTCTCAATCGGAAGTACCACTTTACTAGTTGTTTTTTTTTTCACTTTTTTGTAATTTTCTCAAAAATAGCTCCGACGATTTTCTTCAAACTTCGTATAGCAACTACACATACAAGAATATACAACTTCTGTTTGAAACATTTCTTTGGGAAAATTCATTTAACGGCACTTTTTGGGATGGGATGGGGTTAGGTTGCCCTCTAAAGTTCTATTTCAGTTTACTATACAATTCTATCATCTAAATAATATTAATTAGAATTAAATATGTTACTGAAATTCCGAGTTTGAAGAAAATCAGAAGATCGGAAATGCGTTTTTATTGAACAGTTTTTTTTTTCTTCAGTTTTTGCGATTTTCTCCATAAAAACGAATAGTGAATCACATTAAATTTGCTATACAAAGTATAAAGTTTGTTGTCAATTACTGGAGAAAGAGAAAGTTGTGTGAGTGTTTCACACCAGATTTTTTTTATTTTTATTAAAAAGCATAATAATGCTAAAAATCAATAGAAACTTCCTACTTCATGGTTGTGTCTAAAAATAGTAGGTCTCTATCGTAACATTTCGCATCAAAAAGTCTGAAAATTGAATATTTCCTGTTTAGTCAATTAGAATTTGTCTATAATTATGCTTGAAATATATAATTAAAAAAAAAAAAAATCTCTCAGGGTTTCAAATCTGTTATATATATATTTTTTTTTGGGATCACTTTTTTTCATACTTAAGGAAAATTTCAAACCATTTATTTCCGGTTAAAAAATAATTTCGAAAAATTTAATACGATCGTAATAATTCTTCTTACTATAATAAAATTTAATAAAAGTACTATAATAAAAGTACGTTGGGGGATGGACCGGCCCTCCGGGAGAGAATTTGCAAATCGGTTCCTATGTCTTCCAGAGAGTTACGAATTAAACTACCTTGGATCCCAAGTTAACTCCATTAATAGCATTTTGCAGATCAATAAAAGAATTACAGCCGCAAATAGATGCTGCTTCGGCCTAATGAAATATATGAAGAGCAATCTGATATCTAGGCAAACCAAAATTAGGCTCTACAAAACGCTCATTCTTACAGTCCTAACGTATGCTTCTCAAACCTGAACCATTCTTAAGACAGATGAAAAAACTCTGTATTTTCGAAAGGAAAATTCTCCGAAAAATCTTTGGTCCAATTAAAGAAGATAATTTATGGAGAAGAAGAAAGAATAGCGAGTTGTAGCAGATATAGTGAAGATTAGGTTAAAAGATTGAGCTGGGCAGACCACGTAATTAGAATGGAACAAGATGAAGTGCCAAGGAAAATTCTGGAAGGAGAAGTGGGCACAACAAGAAAGGTCGGCATACCGAAGCTCAGATGGCTGGATGGTGTTGCCAACATTTGCGAGAAATCTCCTGGGTACTCGCAACTGGAAAGCAGCTGCAACCAACAGAGACAGCTTGAATAGACTCCTAGAGGAGGCCAGGACCTACCAAGGGTTGTAGCGCCATGGAGATAGATAGATAATAAAAGAATGAGAAAAAGGGCCGCCCCTCTCCCAATGTCTTGAAATCAAAACAGCAGTTTATTTCGATAGTTAAAACTTGAAAACAAAAGAAAAATGCAATCTATTTATTAGAACACGTAAAAAAGAAGTAATAATAACATTTACTACATTGTATTAGAGCAATGAATTAGTGAATCCGTTTTGTATATAGGAGTAATGTAATGTTTATCATTTGTAAAGATGACATGGAAACGACGATATATATATATATGAGAAAGAGAAAGAGAGAGAGCGAGAGAGAGAGAGAGAGAGAGAGAGAGAGAGTATGGGAGAAACAGAAATTGTAGAGGTACTCATAGTAATGTTTATTTTGTCGTTGCCAATTGATCTTTCCAATGTACATAAACTTAGTTCCTGCAAAGCACCCGGCTCCTTGTCACAACTTGCCACCTTAATTAACAAGTCTGACTTCATTCCTTTATATTCCACCAAGTCCGAATGCCTTCTCCACTAACTTCTGTGTGTTTTACTTAAATGAAAATTATTATTCCTTACTATTGCTTTATATATATATATTACACATCCTATACAGACATTAATTACTTTCTTTCATTTTAGTGAATGAATCAAATTATTAAACAAATTTTATGGTAGTATTTCTCATAATATTTTTAATATTTTACTTTATATTATCACTATAAGAGCTATAACTGTTATAATCGTATAGGAAATTCAAAGTTGAATCTTCACCGAAAATGCTTGTTTTGAGGTCCCACTGAACATTTATGTGTGAAAAATATTCTTAGCGAATAACCTGTAATGTGTATGCGAATAAAAATATCACACAAAAAGGAAAAATTAGCAGGAAGCACAAACATGGTGTTCGCTTTAGATACTATTTATCACACCTAAAAACAAAATTTTAAAAACAAAATCCATCAAGCGGAAATGCGTTAAATAATATGGAATTTAGAGAAAATCGGTTAATTGGGAAGGACGACAATTTTACATTAAAATTGATTTTAGATATAAAAAGACGCAGGAGTATCTCAGGGAAGCATCCTGAGCCCTGTACTATACACAATATACATTGCCGACATTCGTACCCATCCTCAAACCACCCTGTCTACGTATGCAGATGATACTGCAATCATTTCAGTTCACAAAGTTTCTGTAACATCAAAAACAAATCTTCAATCTCACCTTTTTTCCCTGGAAACTTGGTTTAAGAACTGGAAAAAATAAAGTTAAACTAACGAAAATGTGAAAATATCACTTTTACCCTAAGGGAAATTGCTTGTGTCCCAATATACTACAATGGAATTCCTCTTCCTTACGTTAATGTTGTGCGTTACCTTGGGCTGTGAATAGACAACCGCCTGATATGGAATTCTCACACTAGACTGTAACGACAAGAACTGAACAACCGCTTTAGACTGCTTAAAAGACTACCTTACAATAAGATCTAAACTGACTTTACTAAACAAACCACTAATATACAACTCAATCTTAAAACCAATTTGGACGTACGGAATAGAACTTTGGGGCTCCGCGAAGCGTTCCAATATTCCATCGCTTCAATCAAAAATTTTGCGCGCCATTGTTTAACGCTCCCTACCTTGTCTCGAACCTTACAATCCACAATATCCTTAATATCCCAGTCGTAAACCGATGTTGCTTCTTCTTTCTAATAAAAAAATCCATAAAACCTGTCTTACCATGTAAAAAACCCTTTAGCCAGAAATCTTTCCTCTCGAACCCTTCCGGATAATCCCTCTCGTCGTCTGAAACTTCAGCGGCCTCGAGATCTTCTTTCAGCAAGTGATAGTGAGTGATTTGGAGTGCTAACACTGGGTAGCTCTTCCACTCGTTTAGTGATTTTTTTTTTATTGTTATTATTTTATTTATTTGTTTCTCATTATTATTATTATTATTAATAATAATAGGACCTGGAGGAACAAGAAAAGAGGAACCCCTAGGGGGATAGGACAGAGGCCTAGCCTGATGTAGTGCTGGAATCAGCGAATCCAGGCTGAGTCCAAGTAGAGGGCTGGTGTTTTAGCCGGGAGTCCGGCACGGCGTGCGTAAATGCAGCATTTCACCAACCCCCCCCCCAAATATTATTATTATTATTATTATTATTATTATTATTATCTGTATTCAATGTCATCAGATTTGCTTGTGCGCACTAGCGCGTTGTAAATGAATAAAAAGAGAGAGAAAAAAAATATAAAAAAAGTATTTGTTGACTCTTGATGGATTATAATCATGAAGAAATTTGGTGAGGGTCCGTCAAGAAAGAAACATTCAAAAATAATTCAATTATGCCAACATTTCGACAGAGTTCCCTGTGTTTATCAAGGCTTTAATCTAAAAAAAAACAAAAAAACAATACAATGAAGAATCACAATGCATTAATAAATTGTAAAATACAATTGACAAAAAATAATTAATAATTTCATCCTAAAATTGTCCCAATTGCTTATACATTTCTTTTGATTCTATTTAATAAAACAAAATGATAAAAAATAATGAAAACAAAAGTTTCTTGAAGTAATGAAATAGAAAAACTTTCTGACAGAACCCTAATCGGCTGATTTTGTATTTGTCCGTTCACTTATTGTAGAAAGAACAAAAAAAAAAAAAAACCATGATTCAGTTGGTAACAAAATAAGAAAAGACAACATCCTTTTAGGGTCCTTAACACCTTTTCATCTTTTACACAACTGGTATTGCAATTTAACTAGGTCAAACACTAGAAGTTGTCGTTACTACTCGTAAAAAAAAGAAAAAAGATGCGAGGCTTTCTTCTCAAAAGTCGTCTAGTTTTATCCATTTTTATTTCTTTCTCTATACATTCTAGTGCTCCCTTGAGCATACAGCATTAGTTGTAGTCATCTCTAACATCTTTCAACGACGATATCTTCCAACTTTAGCTGTGAATTTATAAAAAGTTTCCTTTATATTTTGTATTTTTCCACAATGTAATCGTGTTTTGTGGCAATATTTCTCATAAATAAATAATGCCAACAGTCGGCCATGATAGGATTCCATTTATTCTTGTAACGGGTATGCTAGATATTTCATTTTCATTTCAATGATTGAATTGTTATTAGATGTTTCAATTTGTAGTTATTGAGGTATAATCCCATAGAGAACATTGATCCCATTGGACATGAGAGCAAGACCAGCACGTTGATGGGACGAAGAGATAGAGGAGGAGATGATAAGGAGAGGACTGGGAGATGGAGATTGGTAGGATAGAAGGCTATGGAGAGAACGGCTGACTTGAGGCGAATTCAACGAAGGGAAACGCCGTAAAAGTAAAGTAAAGAGAACATTGTTCTCTTGCCTTTTTTCGAAGACACAAAAAATGAGAATTCCAAAGCTGATCCCAATAATGTATTTATATCTGGAGTTTCATAAGTAGTCAATTCCTCACTTGTTGAGGTGGTACAAGGAAGGTAAAGGAAAGCCCAATACTGGAAGACTGTTTAGCACATTCCTGCTCTCTGCACCGCTGATTACCATGGCGTATGAGAATCATTAATTTGAAAGTGGGAATAAAAGAATAGATTCTTCTTTGGAAATGATTTTTTAATTATACTGTAATGGGTTCAGATGTCTTGGTGAGGTGTTGTGATGCGATGAATAGTTGGGACTTAGTTAGAGATTTTAGAGAGTTGGAATATGAATTACGAATTTATATGTTGATAAATAATATATGTTTAAATACTTAGATAGGGACGCGCTCCGATGTATCAATTATGTCACTGGTAGAATCTTGATGTTACGCTGATGAAATACTGAAGAATAGTCCTCCCCACTTCCTGTAGAGAGACCTTATATTGCCATCACCACACATTGACAAGTCTTGTAATTACGGGTCACACTCAAACATCTCTTGCCGTGTGTTGACCCTAGGTCTTGAACAGGTGTTGGCGGTTATCAAAGGACTGTAGCCAGGTGGTCGGTCTTGAGTGTTTGTTTATTGCCGTGTGTTGACCCTAGGTCTTGAATAGGTCGGTGAACAGGTGTGGCGACAGGTGATGGTAGTTATCAAAGGACTGTAGCCAGGTGGTCGGTCTTTTGAGTGATTTGTTGATCCTTGTGAAAGCGATGTGTCTTTGGCGGGCGATCCCTTTGACCGTGCACTGACCGCAGCTATTGTATTGAATAATAGCGTCTGGCTGGCACCACTAGTTATAATTTTTATAATTAAAAATTATATATTTCTGTTATCACTCCTTCTTGTTATCACATTACAATACCTTAATTTAATTTAATTTAATTGCAATTAAAGAAAGTCATATAAGTGTTTCGCAACGCTTTTTTTTTTAATGTGCAATCCTGTCAAATATTCGATATCGAGCATTCATCGAAAATACACATTTTAAGTCCCCCCCTAGCACTACTTTTGAGAAAGAGTTCTTATAGAAATTGGTCTGTGCGTGTGATGTGTGGCAGTATATATGTGCGTATAATGGATGTGTAGGGTGGAGACAATTTGAGTGGTTGATGAATTAAGAAGAAGACTTGGTTAACACTGGTTAATTAATATATTAATAAGTAGAGACAGACTGCCTAGACTTTACAATAAAGAAATGTTTAAGGTAGAGTGGTCAGAGTAATGACACCTAGCGATTGGATGTATTGAACTGAATACTCAACTGTGTTTAACTGTTAAAACTGCGTTTTATGGACTGTCCGTCGCTATATTTATACAGCTTCTTCCACTCCGTCCGAGAGAGTGGTTGAGATTCTCTTGCTTTCTTTGCTGTTTGCTCTCTTGCTGTTACAGTGCGTGAGCGTGTATGGTTTGCATAATTACAAAAACACAAAATCATAGGAATTGATATTTCGTTCAAATTTTATTGGTAGATATGAAATAAGTAAAAAAAAAAATCAAAATAGGTCAACGGAATAACCATTTTTCAAAATGGATTCTTTAGTTTTTACTTTCTCTTACTCCTAGTAAGAGGAAGTATTGTTATCGTGTCAAATTTTCGATAACGAGTTTTCACCTGAATTAACCGTTTTGAGGTCCTCTGAGTCCAAAAAAGTGGTTTTTAGAAAATGGTCTGTGCGTGCTTGCGTGTATGGCTGTGTGTATGTATGTATGCGAACAGCATAGCTCAAAAACGAATAACCGCAGAAAGTTGAAACTTGATATTCCTTTTAGGTATCACCATAGCATCTGACAGTACGTTAACTGTCAAAATTCTCCAACCGGAAGTACCACATTCTAGTTTTTTTTTTATTACTTTTTGGCGATTTTCTCAAAAATGGCTCCAACGATTTTGTTGAAACTTAGTAAATCAACTACACATACAAAGTGCTACAACTTTTATTTGAAACATTTCTTTGGGAAAATTCATTTAAGGGCAGTTATGGAGAGGTGGGGTTAGGTTTTCATCTAAAGGCTTATTTCAGTTTATTAGACAATTCTGTCATTTAAATAATGTTAATTAGAATTAAATTTGTTGTTGAAATTCCGAAGTTTGGAAAAAAATCGGATAACCGGAAGTGCGTTTACTTTACAACCTTTACTAAATAATTTTTTTTCACTTTTTCGCAATTTTTTCAAAAATGGCTCCAACGATTTTCTTGAAATATTATATATAAACTAAACATACAAAGATCTATAACTTTTAGTTAAAACATTTCTCTGGGAAAATTCATTTAAGGGCAGTTTTAGGGGAGGGGGTGGTGTTATATTTTTCTCTGAAGTGCTATTATAGTTGATTATACACAATTCTATCATTCAAACTGAATTAATTAGAAATAAATAGATGGCCAAAAAATTCCGAGTTTCAAGAGAATTAGTAAACCGGAAGTGTGCTTTTTACTATGAATTTCATTAAATTTGGTACACAAACTATAAAATTTGTCAATTATAATTTTGAGAAGTGGAGTAAGAGAAAGTTGTGTGAGTGTTTCACACCAGATTTTTTACGATTTTCTTGAAAAAAGGGTCATATAATTTTCTTTTAAGCTTACGAGCAATCTTATTTGAAACATTTTCCGGGAAACTTCACATTAGAACCTGGCGGGGTTATGCAATCGTCTAAAGTATTATTTTAGTTTATTATAATATGATTCTTATAATATGCCCAGTTTACAGAAAATCGGTTGATCAGAATCGTAAATTTACTGAACCGTTTTTTTTTCAGTTTTCTAAGATTTTTTTTCTTGAAACCCAGGAAGTATCGTTAAACTTGCAATGCAAACAGACTTGTTACTTTCGTTTGAAACTTTTCTTTTGAGAAAATTCATTTAAAGGGTTTTTTTTGGGGGAGGAGGATGTTGTCATGATTTTCTCAAAAAATGTTTTTATTGAGTTTAACATTTTTTTCCATTGATAAATTTATAAAGTTTATAAATAAATAAATTAATAAATTATGTTTGAAGAAAATTTGTCAATAATAAATATTATAAATTGTTGTATGAAAGAAAGTCTTATGAATGCTTCATATCCTTTATTTATTTATAAAACAATCATTTTCCTTTATAAGCTGGTTTCTTTTATTCACCTTGCTTAATTAAAATCATTTACAAAGTAAAATGGATATGTTTGGAATTTATTAATCTAACAGTTGAAATACCTATATAGGTCATGAAGGATTTTTAATTAATGAATTTAATTATTAAAAGTTTTATTAATTCATTTTGTAATAATTTTGGGGCGGGGAAGGAGGAGGAGGGGAGTTTATTAATTTTCTTTGATGTTTATTTTGCGAATTTTAATTACTATTATTTCTTTTTCTTTTCTTTTTTCTCTCAGAGTTTCTTTTATTTTATTTATTTATAATTTATTTAATTAAATTGTTACTATAATATTATTTTCCTCTATAGATAAATTCATTCATTAATTTTCTCTTTCACTTACTGCTATAAGAAAAATTATTTTGATCGTGTCAAATTTTTTTTATTTATTTATTTGATCTTTTACGAGTAATATGAAATCGTTTTCAGACTTTTTGAATATGAGAAAAAAAAAAATGGAAGAATTTTATAGCGAACAAAATATTTCTAAAAAAAGCAATTGTTGGAAGAAGCTCTGACAGATATTACGTTTCCGTCATAATTCATCAACCAGAAGTGCGCTATTGCAGAATGGTTTTATCAGTTTATTAATATTTCTTTGGAAAATGGCTCCAACGATTTTCTTTACACATAGCTTCCAAAAAAAAAAAAAAATAAATAAAATAACTGTGAAAAACAAAGCATAGAAGGTCAAATTGTTCTTAAGAGGGGAGCCGCAGCAGTTTGTTGCTCCCTGGAACAGATTAGGTAACAGTAGAGTTTTGAATTTTGGATTGTTTGGAACAGATACTAGAGAAACACTTTCTCACTTTGAATCCCACCTTCATATTTTTGGTTGGAGCTCAGTTTTTGCTCTATCTCTACCGTGCCATCCAGCTTATTAAGTGTAATAGGAGCCAAAGAGATGGGATCCATAGCAGAGAGAGAGAGAGAGAGAGAGAGAGAGAGAGAGAAATGACAGGACCACTCTCTCGGACTGGAGTGGGAAAAACTGCTTAAATACAGTGACGGGAAATTTACGAGAGCAGAGTTCACTCGGCAGTCACAATGTGTCATTTACCTTATAATTCTTTACCTCTCTACCATTCTTTGTTATTTTAGGGTAAAGTCCAGGCAGTCAGTGTCACTTTTTCATTATACAGTGTTCAGCCATATCTACTTTATTAATCTGAATCAAACCATTTTCTCTCCTTCACAAACCCATTATATTTATCCATAGTAGAGAGAGAGAGAGAGACAAAAATGACAGGACCGCTCTCTTGGACTAGAGTGGGAGAAACTGCTTAAATACAGCGAAGTGAGATTTATAGGAGAGTTCACTCGGCAGTTACAACGTGTCATCTACCTTACAATTCTTTACCTCTCTACCATTCTCTCGTATTTTTGTGTAAAGTCCAGGCAGTCAGTGTCAGTTGTTCATTATACAGTGTTCAACCAAATCTAGTTTATTAATCTGTGCCATTTTCCTTCCTTCGTCGTGTATATTATATTGTAAAAGGATCCAAAGAGAGGGATCCATAGCAGAGAGAGAAAGACAAAAATGACAGGACCACTCTCTCGGACTAGAGTGGGAGAAACTGCTTAAATACAGGGACGGGAGATATACAATAGATATAGCAGAGTTCACTCGGCAGTCACAATGTGTCATCTACCTTACTCTTTACCTCTCTACCATTGTTTGTTATTTTAGTGTAAAGTTCAGGCAGTCAGTGTCACTTTTTCATTATACAGTGTTCAGCCATATCTAGTTTATTAATCTGAATCAAACCATCTTCTCTCCTTCACAAATCCATGATACCTTTAAGGAGCCTGTGGAATAAATGAACGGTCTTTCCAAACAAGGCTTCATTTTTTTCTACAGGCTTGCTCCTTAAAGGTATAATGGGTTTATGAGGAGCGAAAATGGTTTGGTTCAGAATAATAAACTAGATATGGCTGAACACTTTATAATGAAAAAGTGACACTGACGCCTGGACTTTACACTAGAATAACAAAGAATGGTAGAGTGGTAAAGAGTAAGATAGATGAACGTTGTGACTGCCGAGTGAACTCTGCTATATATTTCCCTTCGCTGTATTTAAGCAGTTTCTCCCACTCTAGTCCGAAAGAGTGGTCCTGTCATTTTTGTCTCTTTCTTTCTCTCTCTCTCTGCTATGGATCCCTCTCTTTGAATCCTATTACATAAGTGTCAATTTTTATTCTCCTGGTGATAATGTAAGTTATAAAAGTAAATTTTAAATACATTGAAGTCATTTCTGAAACTTAAGTGGAATTTTTCCTGTCTTTAGTATCCAATCCTCCAAATGATAGGTATTATAATAGTGATCTAGGGGTCATAGTAAGATAACACAATAGCTAGTGGGTGATGGGATGAATAGTGCAGTGAGATTAGACGAGAAAAAAAAACAAAATACAATGGAAAGTTATTAAAGAATTCACTGAGATAGAATGTAGGGGAAGGAAGTGAGCGAGTATAGCGGATGTAGCTACGCGCTGGTACCACAACACAGTATGGCTTGTTGTTGTTGTTGCTGTTGTATTCTCAACAACACTACTACAATACACTAACGTCCATACACACACACACATAGCAACAGCTAAAGGAAAGCTACTTTAATAAACATGCTGCGGACCGCCCAGGAATTCCCTCATAACCCGAAAGGCACACCGACGTCACAGCTAACCATGTCGGTTCAACTGAGACAACCTTCTTACCTTCTTGGTATACCTACTTTTTTTTTTTTTTTTTACTTTTTTCCTTCCAACCTCTCTTCTCTTATTTCTTTATGCCTCCTATTCGGCGGTGTTGCTACCAACAGCATTTCTTCATAATATCGCGCGGACAAAAAAAAATAAATAATAAAAGTCCCATTTTGTTTTATTCAAATATTATTTGGTAGAAACAAATTCTATATTTTTTTTGTTTAAAAATAAGTTGCGAAGAATTATTTATTTATTAAAGAATTACAATTACATCATTTTTTTTTTATCAAGATATTTGCATATTGGTAAATATCAGAGTAATTTACTGGCCTTATTTTGTTTAGCCCAATCCCACGTCCCGGATACTTCACTCAATCTGAGTACTGGACGACTTTTCGTTAGAGAGAGACTTGTGAAAATAATGTTAATTTGGAAATTAAGTTCACTGATTTGCTGTGATTAGTTTCTCTGTTGTGAAAGTGTTGATTAGATTCAGTTATTTCCATTTTGTACTAATAGAAATATATTTGTCACAGGGGCGAGATTAACTCAATGGTAGCGCATTTCGTTGGTTCCAGTTTCGAGTCCGGCAATGCTACTCTAGGAGCCTCTACAGCTCACTCTCTGGTGATGGACAGTTCTCTGTAATGATATTTTTTTTTTCTGTCTGTCATGAAAGAATACTGTCCGGAGGCCTGCAGGGCTCTGAAAAGACTCCGGGCAATAATGGCCTCAGATGTTGATGCGCCTTAATAATGATAATAATAATAAAGAAGTTAGGTGTGCGGTCAGTCATCCCACCCTACTGCCAGTATGATCCCTAGCCGGTGCTACAAAGCTCCGGGCACAGGCTATATTGGGATCGCATGATGCTCACGGATCACATAGTATAGGATATCCGACCTGATATTGTGTGGCACATGTTGTTAAAGAGAGAAAACCCGTGAGCTGGCGTTCCTAGACCCGTGGGTACTCCAGCCAGCCCACCTCCCAGACAGCATGGGGACACTACTATCATCATCGCAAAACCTCGACCACCACGAAACCTTTCCGCAACTCGTGAGACGGAGACAGAACTCCGCCGAGCTAGGCTCACGATCCCGTGGTACCATTTTGTAGAAGGACAAGTCCTCTACTTAAAGGCCTAGAATGGTCGCTGGCCCGACCATGCGATATACGCACCGTCTACGGTTTCACCTTGCCCTCCTGGCCCCCGCTTGGGCTTGCCGTGCCGTTCCAGACAAGGTAGGTCTTCCGTACCCAAACCCAACCCTAAAGCTCCTAAACCTATCTCTCTTAACCTAACACAATCACCCCAATAAATACATACACACGACTTACACCTAACTAAAATCTCCCTAATCCTATATACCTAAACCTATCACTTTCATTCCAATAAATACATACATCCTATAAATACTCACACACTACTTACTCCTAACACCTATTCCCGGGGTGAGCTACTCAATATTCGGTCACCCCAGTCCTAACTACACTATCAGGTACCAACACTAACTTAACCTACAACACCAATTCACTTTATCAAACAACCACCCTACCCCCCTCACCTTCTTTCAAACCCAACACTTCCCTAATAAATTCCCTGAAATCCCCTAAACCCTTCCTACTCTTAAATCCCGATAATCCAAATCCCTCCCCAACCCCTTCCAGTTGATATTGTGTGGCACAATAAGAATGAGGGTAAGGTGTACATAATAGATGTCACAGTTTCGGACTCAGCTAATGTTGTGCTGTACTGATTAAGTACAGGCCGCTGGCAGCTGAGGTTGCTTTTCTAGGCGTTGAGTCGGTTGACATTGTGCCGATCGTCATCTCTGCAGTTGGTGTAATATCGCGCACTAACCAGGATGAACTACACAAACTTGAGATGAATAGAAGGACGCTGGCTTTAATGCAGCAAGCAAGCTGTAATCCTCCATTCCTGTAGGATTTGCTATAGGGGGAGGATGAGCCGCGGCCGCTGACCACTGATGGTGATGGCCAATTATTACTAATACAAGAATACAAAACAATGTGTTCACTTATAATGCTCCAGGTGCTTTCCTTGCCTAAGGGCCGCGAGACACCTTAAATAAAAAAATACAAATTAAAAAAATAATAACTATACTAAAATCAGGTAGCGCAAATAGGTACCAAAAGCTTGCAATATAGTGCTGTTTTAATGCACAACATATCCCTTATTATAAATATGGGCCTAGCCCTGTACTAAGAGCCTGAATAGTTATAGTCAATATTATGGCAGGACGGTACTAACTGATAGGACGATTCAGTGCAACAGACCAGATATTGTGTTACACAATAAAAAGGAAAACACCACATTTTTCATTGATATTGCAATTCCAATTCATACGCATTGCATTCAGAGGAGGTGAAGCGCATTTGGAAATTGGATCGAGTGGAGACGCACCCACTAATTATATATGTCCACTACTGGGATTGTCTCACCGATCTGTTGGACAGACTGGAGGGTATTGGGCTATCAAAAAAATTGTTTGCAATTATGCAGAAATCGGTAGTACTTGATGGAACAAGAACAGTTCGGAATTTTGATATATGAATGAATGGTTTTCGAATCCTTACGTCATTTTAAAGGCCAGCTAAAATGCTGAGGGAAAAACAGTAAGGAATAATAATAATAAAACTGAATTTTCTGGGTGGATATTCGTTAGAACCCTCACCAAGGAGAAATTGGAAATGATTTCAGAATCTGGCTCCTGAATGAAAGAAACAACCAACCGGATCAGGATCTGTTACTGCAATGGAAATCTCGCTGGTCTTACTCTCAAAAGAGGAGGACCACCTACAGGTTTTTGCCAGATGTGACAGTGGGTAGAAGAATAGTCCCCACAGATTTTTCTTACGCGGTCTCCAGGCTAGTGACAGGCCATGGGCAAATTAAGGGAAATTGGTATGAGATGGGTTTGGTAAGTGATGGTTGCTGTCGTTACGGTGAATTGGAGACCGCCGAACATATATTTTTGAATGCATTCGTTATGAGGATCTCCGGGTAAAATTATGGAGAGCTATAGGCTATCATGTTCGCATTGATAATGATACACTAACCTTGTTGCTGGAAAATCTCAGTGCATACGATGCCTTTAAAAAGTTTGCAGAAGAGGCTCTAAGACGTGGTACACTGTGGGGAGATTTTCGAGGGAGCGTAAGTGTGGGATATTAGTAATTTATTGTATGACTGTGGAATGAATGACTTAGATTGGTTAGTTATCAAGTTTTTAGCCGGCCTCTCAAGAGTACTGAGAGGTCAATTAGGATAGGAATTTTGTCTGCATGCGTGAAGTATGAATGTATTTATTGTGTGAATGAGTATGAATGCGATGCGTTTGTTAGCTTGTTTTGCTATGATGGCATAAATTCATTATATTTTATTAAAGGTACCTTGTTGTGCCCTTCCCTCATAAAACTGTATTTGTCTAATATAGATAGATGTATTGGTATCGTTTTATGGATACCGGAAGTCGAAGTGAGGAGTAAGTGTTATTAGTTAGAGAGATTAGAGAATTAATATTCGAAATACGAACTACTGATTTATGAAAATAAACTATATTTTAACAAATAATTTAAAGTGTATCGAAATAGAAAAACTAAGATGCACAATTGTAAATGAATATAAGAATTATGAAATGAATATAAAATATAAAAGAAGCAGTGTTAAAACCTTAAATAAGGACGCGCGCGTGATGTGTGATGGTGCTTCTGATCTGGAACTGACGTGAACTTCTTTCGTACTGGCACTTAACTGATTGATAACTTGAACTGAACTGATCGATGACCCGCACTTAACTGATGTGGAACTCCAGTGGAGCGACGTTTATATTTGCATCACTTACACATCGGCTGATGTGTAAGTACGTGCCAGACTAAGACATCTCTCATAGTATATTGACCCTAGGGGAGGTCGGTAGTTAACAA
>JAAEAF010008650.1:0-52909 GCA_011037195.1 Triatoma infestans | reverse complement strand
TCTCTCGGACTAGAGTGGGAGTAACCACATAAATATAGGAGGACAGTTCATACTACTGAGTTCATCACTACGTGTCATTACCCCTTTTCCATTCTACCATACTCTATCATTTCAAGTGTAAAGTTCAGGCAGTCAGTGTCATTTATAATATTGTAACGTTTTTCCCTCTAAACTAGCTAATGCAACTATTTTGAAGTGGGTTCGTATAGATAAAATACTCGAAACTTCAATAAAGAAAACACCAATTTATTGTTATACACAACAATTTACAAAAAACACCATTTAATAATAATTACTTCACAGTATAAACCGCAAAAGTTCACTTTGTTCACTTTTTATACACTTTCCACAAACGTACACGTCATTTGTACTAAAAAAACTCTGCAAAACTCTCTGCGGCCCTACTATTTATACCGGTGGAGAATCTTCTCGAATCTTCTCAATCCTTCCAGAAATAACTAGAGCGCCTCGCCAGCGCTTTTCTAGCGGCCACTAAGAGAACTTGAGGTTCCTACTTCTTCTCCTAGATGGGACCACTGGCTGCGTTACAATATTATACTATGTTAACCATATTCTGTTAATTCATTTAAACCACACCATTACTCTCCTTCATCAACCCTATTATACATTAATACAAATTAATCGCATTGATATAATTCCAGATTTGAAGAAATTCGTTTTATCAGAAGTGCGAATTTATACAAGAGTTTTTTTTAATTGTTTTTGAAATTTTCTTGAAAACGACTATAATGATTTCATTTAAACTTGGTATACTAACTTCACAGATGAAAAAATGTATTACATTTATTTGTTAAATTTTTACAAAAAAAAAAAAACAATTGTATACCTAATGGAATTAGTGGCCTGAATTCAAATTTTATATGTTGTTTGTTCAGTCATTTTTATGGGCTATAAAATAATCCTCAATTCCCTAACTGCTAAGATTAATGTAGGTTAGTACTTATCCCATGTCCTCTCTATATTTATGTTATGGACAAATACGTAAAATTTGAATTTAAAAAAAAAAAAAAATGAGGTATTAAAAGGAGTAAACCAAAAGTCGTATGAGTGTTTCACAGCAGATTTTTTTATTTCTTTATCAGAACAATCTATGTAAGCACTACTATAACATGGAGCCATTATAATTGTTCCAAAACACTCTAAACTTCTCCCCAATTACCTGACTTAAATGCCTTTGAAAAAGTACGATTGTAATTAAAATTAATACCTGTTATCTTGTGATTATTGTTGAGAATGAATTGAAACGAGTAGCTAATTGGCGTATTTGCGAAAATTACACTATATTTAGGGCGGTGAAGGGAGGGGAGAATCTGTTACGTAACATTCACATGACATTTTCTTTAAATTTGCAATATTTAATGAACGATTAGTTTGGCTTGCTATAAAGAATACACATGTACATGTTTATAGCTTGTAAGGCAGCACACTCTGTTTCAAACAGCATAATAATATTATATATAAACCTAGCTAACAAATGCAGAAAATTCAAAAAAATCTCGGAAACCAATATTTTTTTAAGTCGCATTTCCGTTTAACCGATTTCCTTCAAATTTGTAGTTCAAAAATTGCTTCTGATGTGCTTTAACATTGTATAAGTGGTGAAATCATTTATCACAATGAAGTGGCGTTTTAGAAGGAAATCCTAACGTTGACTCTCCATCATAATCTTTAAAAAGGTAAATTTACTACGAAAATGTTAAAAATATAAGTGGTAGACATATATCTGTTTAGTATAGCTGACTAGTATACGAATTTCAAGAAAAAAACCGTTGGATGCATTTTGAAGAAAATCACGAAAAAATAAAAAATATCAATAAATTCGCACTTCAGGTAGACGGATTTTGACCAAAAACTTTCGAAGAAGCGATGGAGAGATACTTCAACGAAAGAAGCACTCCCTGCAAGAAGCTGCAAGGTGGCACTGGAGATGTTGCTGGGGCTAACCCCCCTTCAGTATGTGGTTGTGGGTGAAGCGATGAAGGAGTACCCCAGAATGAGGTGTAAGGGAGAATGGGTGAGAACCTTTCGGGGGCATCACACTAGGATTGAGGATGAGATTTGGCATGTAAACCAATTTCTGCTATCTAAACTTGATGAGACGAGCAAGAAATGGGGATTTAAGAGGGATTACGAGATTAGTATTGGCAGTACAAGGGATAATAACTTTATGAGGCTAACGGAGGCAGGTAACGGCATTATTCGCTGTTATTCAGATGGCTCTAGGCAGAGGAGACTGGCCTGTCAGGAGCGGGAGCATGGTTACAGGAGTTGGATAGAGGGAGTTCGGTGGCCTTGGGTGGTTTGGCCACTGCCTTCCATCCGAGGTGGTGGGCATTATTGAATGCTGCCGCCTTGTGGAGGAGCGGCAGGGAGAGATCAAAGAGGTGCGGATTTTCTCTGATAGTCAGGCCGCACTGAGGGCTTTGAGCAAACCATGGTGGAGCTCGAAACTAGTGGGAGAATGTAGGAGAAGGCTTAACTCCTTAGCTCGAAGGGGTTAGGTGCGTCTCTATTGGACACCCGGACATGCGGGATTAGAAGGCAATGAGAGGGCGGATCAGTTGGCTAGGGAGGGGATCATCATTAGCATTTTGTGGTACTGAACCAGCCCTTGCCGTTCAAGAGGTTTCGTGATAAACAGATTAGAATTTGGAAGACGAGAGTCTTGGAGAAATGCTGGGGGACACAGAGGGGTGTCCCCCCCCCCCCCCCCCCCCCACACCATCCACGATAAAGATTTGATAAAAGAATAAAGAAGGGATTTGCCGAAATTAAAAAACCATACCACGCTCCTGAAAGGAAGATAAGGACCTTGGTGGAGGTAGTGACTGGACACACTTGGGTGTCTAGTCACTTGTTTAACATAGGGCGGACGTCTAGTCCCATTTGTCAGAATTGCTATGACGGAGTCAGGGAAACCGTGTATCACTATTTATGTCAGTGTCCCCGTTTCGCTGGTACTAGGTTTCGCGTATTTGGGAGGGCCCCACTCTCGCAGGATCGCCTAGGCGAGTTGGAGTTAAAGGATACCTTGGGATATTGTAGACTGACCTGGAGGTTACCGGGAAAGACTATTTAAGGGGATGATATGGGGCGCATCGGAAGGGGGGATCGAAGCCATATAGGCTTAGGTCCCATGCCACCAGGCACCCGATTTAATAATTATACTTAAACGAAATGTCAAATTTTTGGGTGTCCTGCTATTTATCATTTTTGAGATATTTTATCTCTCACACACACTCACATAGAGCATTCGTTAAAAACATTTTTTTATTCTGTTATTCCGGGTAAGTGGTAGTATTGCAAAGCGTGTCAAATTTTCTAAATTGATCCCTTGTGTACGAAAATGTAACAGTATCCAATGAGAGCAGAGAAGAGAAACAAATTCTAAGACCACTCTCTCGGATTAGAGTGGGAGAAACCACATAAATACAGCGACGGGACACAGAGAAGATATAGTTCAGTATAGTTGAGCAATCAACGTGTCATTACCCCTTCCTCTCTACTTTAATCTACCATCTTTACTGTTAAGTCCAGGCAGTCAGTGTAACTTTATTATTATTATATAGTACTAACCAGTGTTAACCAAGTCTTGTTAATTTTATCAAACCAGACCAATTCTTTCCATCCAAACTACTCCATTATAAAAATAAGTTTTTTATCGAATGGTCTTTATGTGTGTGAGATTTTTTTGGGGGGGAGGTTCAGGTAGAACAATAACATTAAGCTTTCCTCTATAGTATCACTTTAATACAATGCAAGATTCACCACAAGAATTGGTAGAATTTCAAATATGAAAAAAAAAATCGGTTAACCCAAAGTGCAAGTTCACAGCGATAGGTTATTGAGTTTATTTTAATGATTTTTTCGAAATTATTAAAAAAAATTAAACTTGGAATGCTAAAAACGTAAAATCCAATCCCCTAGGAACCAACCGTCTTAGAGTATTCATTTTATTGCATATATTTTTGAACCAACTAAACATTCGTCACCTAATCCAATATTTTTTTTACTATTTCGAACTTCATTTGTGTATTATTGCCCAAAATTTCCAAAAATAAGACCTTTATATCCTAACTGGTCTTGTTATTATATCGTAGCAATAGGTACATATAAAGAGCCGATTTACGTTTAATATTAAACATAAATGCCCATAATTTTTAATGTTATAACTTACTCTGCGTGGATGTAATTATTGACCCAGAGATGTTAAAAATGAAATAGTTGATAGACGTATATACCAAATGCTGCAAGTATGTTACTAAAAGTAGTGTGTTTACATGACTATTTCTTGTGTGGTTGTATAGCAACTAGAACGTGGCATGGATAACTGATAACTTTATACAGAATGCCTGTAGCTATTTGAAGTATAGTACAAATAAAAATTAAATTAATTATCTAAGTTGGTCAGAATGAAATTGATTATTGAGGCTGAAGAAGGTCACATAAGTTTCCTTATGTTCCAGCGATATGGAATGTAGTTTAAAAAATAAAACAATAGCAAAGTTTTATAGCATATCAATGTTCTTCAACGGTTGTTTTTTTAAATATTGGTAGTTTTTTATTTGATTTTATGATATGTCCGAATCATGGATTTCATCCTCAGTAACCAACAACGTTTTTCCCAATGATTGTATACGGTGAAGTTGTCCATGCTTGGAAGCTAGTCAAACGAATTTCAGTGAAGTAGCAATCACAGATTTGGTAGCAAACTTTAGGCTTTATCTTTAGAAGTGTCATTTTATGCAAACAGAATTGGTGTATCTTGGGCACTTGGTGACTGTTGAGTGGGTGCGACCCGACCCGGCGAAGGTTGAAGCTATAAAGAGATACAAACGACGAAAGAATGTAAGCGAGCTGCCTTGTTTTCTGGGCCTCCATAGGTTACTATAGGTGCTTCAATCCAGGGTATGCCCAGGATCGCCAAACCCCACACCTGACACCAATGTAAGCTCTCGACGTAGGCGCATAGGACTGAGCGGTCTAGCTGCTTCATTTATATTATTTTTTTAAAAAGAAATACCACAAACACTGAGATCTCTGTTTGTATTCATTTTTAACCCCAATAACATTTACTTAGGGAAGGGATTAGCTCAGTGGTAGCGCGCTGGACTAGCAACGCGGAGATCACGGGTTCGAATCCAGCCGTGCTACCCTTAGATTTTCTCTTCCTAGGAGCCCCTACAGCTCACTGTCCGGTGATGGACAGTGTTGTCTGTAACGGGAGAACACTGTCCGGAGGCCGCCAGTGCACTGAGAAGGCTTCGGGCGCAAATGACCATAGATGTTGAGACGCCTTAAATAAATAAATAAAAAAAACAAAACAAAAAAAAAACATTTACTTCTGACATATTTATGTTTATATATTATTAATTTAAATTTGGTCATTACTTACTTAAAACACTAATTTTGCCTTACGTCCTAACATCATCTACTAGAAGGATTGTTGAGATATATTTATTTTTAATAGTTCTTATCAGATATAGTATTCAGTACTTTTAAAAACACGATATAAATATCTTTATTTTCTATGCACAAAATAATACACCGTTTACCAGAACACACAATTCAATACAACCTTTAATTCTCTCAGTCCTCACAAACACATAACTTTTTTTTTTTTTAAACCTACCAGCCAGCTGGAATCCGTTTCAAAAAGGTTATGATTAACTAACATTTTTCACGAGATATTTATGAAAGTCTCTATTACATTTAAAGTATTTATTACATATTTTTTCTAGTAATAAAACCATTAAAAAAAAAAAATTACTTTTTTACTCAACAATTTTTTTACTTTCTCTTACTCCTAGTAAGAGAAAGTATCATGTCAATTTTTAGAAATTGAGTTTTCATCGGGAAATACATCTTTTTCAAATGTTTTTCGACTTAGCTGATTTCTTCTCTTTTTTTTCAGTTTTTCACGATTTTTTTTGAATATTACACGAACGATTATCTTTTAAATTGCATATACGTATGATCTATACAAATTAATCTCTATTTTATTTGTAACATTTACCGGAATGATATTTACGGGGTTTTGTGAGAACAGTGCCGCCTCTATAAGGTACTAATTCAATAATGTTTCTACCATTATTGTTTAGTAAAAAACAGGAAATAAATGAATATAAAATAACAATTAAAAGGTGAGGGAAGCGCCTCTGATAGGCTCTCCAGTCCCTCGGGTGGGCTCTGTTAAATAAAACAAAGGGAAATGAGAATAAAAAAAAGGGGTGAAACTATTAAGTGGACTGTATATGTATTGAATAAAGAGAGAGCAAATGGGCTCATATAATATGAACAAAAATGAATATTAAATTAAATTTAAAATAAGTAGCAATAATATGTATTATCTTCAACAAGCCAAAAGGAATGGCGCTTACCTTAAAGCAGAAAACTTAACACCAGTGCAGGTAGACTCATGTGTCCTTAGCCCAAATCGGGGACAAGGGAAGAGGAAAATAGGAAATGGAAATAAGACCTTATGTGCTCTGTAATTGTAGAGTCTTGATCTACATACTGCTGCTTGGCTGATGAATTCTGATTAATCGGGTTCCCAGAATCTGCGTGGCCGGAGAAGCAACCGGAAGTAGACCATGTGCTTACGAAATAAACCTTGCAGGCCGGGAGAAGCCGGAGACACTCACTCGACAAGAGACCAACTTAACACTAACCCCGAGAAAAAACCAGAAGTGGCGAAACTTGGGTTTTCACGTTAAAGCATAGCGGAAGCGGTCTAAAGTATATGAGTAGAATGTGTGCTAACGTATACTGCATATATATATTGCTCGTACGAGTGTAGAATAGTGACTGACTGGAGAGGGCAATAAAAGGGACTACTACCTCTCTACATTTAGGACACAGCCTATAGATTGATGATTTATTATTATAGGGTTGGTGCAAAAATAATGCAGGTTTTTATATGGCAAAAAAAAAAAATTATTATAATTTGTATAAAACTAAGATTATTTATTCAAAATATGTTCCATCATTATCAACACATAGTTGCCAACGTGTCAGAAGCATTTTTATTCCAGTTTCTAAAAAATCTTTATTTAAACTCTCAATAAACTCGCGGAAGGCATTTTCGGTTTCACTTCGGTCCCTAAAATTTTTTCCTCTTAAGAAGTTGTCCAAATGTCTAAATAAGTGGAAGTCCGTCGGCGAGAGATCGGGGGAGTATGGAGGGTGCGGAAGTGTTTCATATTTCAATTCCTGAAGTTTCCTGAGAGTTGGCATTGCGATATGTGGCCTGGCATTATCGTGAAGAAGAATTGGTCCTTTCCGATTGCTGGACAAAGATTTTGCAATTTCCTATGCATTTTGTCAATTTGTTGACAATATGTTTCAGCCGTGATTGTTTCGCCAGTATTTAGGAAGCTGTAATGAATAACACCTGCAGTAGACCACCACACTGTCACCATTACTTTTTTCGGGTGCAGGCTTGGTTTCGCGAAATGTTTTGGTGCTTCATCCTTGTCCAGCCACTGGCCTGACCGTCTCCTGTTGTCGTATTGGATCCATTTTTCATCACATGTCACGATTCGATTAAGAAATGGTTCATTTTGGTAGCGCAACAGAAGAGAATTGCAAATTTCAAAACGCCGATGTTTTTGGCTCTGGGTCAATTCGTGAGGTACCCACGTGTCGAGCTTTTTAACTTTACCAATTTGTTCGAGATGGCGAACGACTGTTGAGTGGTCAACACTAACTTCTCTCGCAAAGTCCCGAGTGGTTTTGCGAGGGTTATCTTCCACCAATGCCCTAAGATGGTCGTGATCAACAACAGAGGGCCTACCGCGACCTTCCTTGTCTTCGAGATCAAAATCTCCAACACGAAATTTTTGGAACCATCGCTGCACTGTACATTCACTGATGCTTCCTTCACCCCAAACAACATTGATGTTACGCGCAGTTTGAGCCGCACTTCGACCAAGTTTGAACTCGTAAAAATAAATTTGACGAAAATCTTGTTTTGACATGGTGAATATCGGAGGTCTTAACTCATACAAAATGGAACACAAACTAAACTGATATTTGAGGAAAAACAACATTAATAAACATTGTTTATAATCCATTACCTAGACTGGAGGATTATCTTTGTTTACTTGGCAAGCAGAAGTAAACAAAAGATGAAAGTTCAAAAACCTGCATTATTTTTGCACCAACCCAATATATTCTGATGACGGTAAATTTAAATTCGGGGAAATACCGAACAACTATTATATAAATACATTAGTAGTATTACTAGAATTCCAAATTTAAACAAAATCGGTTAACCTGAAGTGTGTCTTTATGGACATTACAGAATTACAATACTCCTTCTCATACCAAAAGAGAAAGTAAAAATATAATAAATAAAAGAACTATAGATCAATTTTGTACAAAATCATTCATTTAGTTTTCAAATAGGACAATGTGTATTAGCAATGCTAGAGTAGTTTAAACAAAGCATTCTGCTAACATATTTCACGGTAATAATGAGAGCAGGCAGGCGTTAATGAAGAAAATAGTGGGCTGCTTATAATTCGCCAAGCATGTGCTGGAATGGGCGCTGGCGACACGGTCTGATAGTGTAATGGCACTCCAGCATCCACCGCCCAACTTAATGCACTCCTCTTTCCACTAATAAATTTCTAACTTCCGGTTTTGCAAAACCTGGTATTTAACATGCTGGCAAAAATCGAAGTGATTAACACACTTATGTATAGTTCTGAATATTATGGTAATTTATAGAGTTATTTTAACTTAACTATTTTTTTTTTTTTTTTTATTGTTTCTTACTGTAGTAAGAGAATGTATTGAAAAAATGTCAAATATTCTGGGAAATATATTTTATAGTCGTACTATATACTAAAAATCTGATATAATACACATACACACCGATTCAAAAAATTTGATATGATTGCAATCCAAAACTTCATGTCCCCTTAGTATGAAAAAAAATGTTTGTAGCAAATGGTCTGTGTGTTTGCGAGTATGTGAGTGTGAGTGAACATAATATCTCAAAAATATAAAGGGTAGCTCAAATTTGGTATTCTGTTTAGGCACTATCACCGCATCCTGACACGAAGATTTCGGGCAAAATTCATTAACCGTATGTACAATTTTACTGAATTAATTTTTTTTTGTTTTTTTTTTTCTAGCTTGTCGAGAATTTTCTCAATAAACTGCTGCAATGATTTTCTTTAAAGTTCGTACGCTATCTACACATATAAAGACCTTTAACTTTTATTTGGAACATTCCCAGGCAAATTTAAATTTTAAAGAATACTGAGGGAACAATAATATTATGCTTTCCCCTTGAGTGCCATGGCTGGTTACTTTCAATACAATGTAGCCATCTATAGTACACATTAGAATTAGCATTGATAGAATTCCATATGAAGAATGAAGAAAATCCGTTGGCCGCAAGTGCGTCTTTACTGAATAGGTTTTGAGGTTTTAAGAGAATATTGGATAAAAACAAATGAATTTAATGGGGTTTCGGGGGGCCTCTCAGTTACGTTTAAATTTTAACTGACGCAATATGATCTTGAGTCTTAAAAACTTGTCTTAAAGAAGATAACACACAGCCTATAATACATATATAAAAAAATCAAGGAATATAAGCATGGCAGAGCCACTAAGGCCAATAAAGGAACAAGAAAGAAGATGGAGGATCTTCAGGAATGAATATTTTAAAGTATATAACAATATGATGTATTATTCATTCATTATATATTATAACTTTTGATAATGGCTATATAAATAAAGCCGAAACGTACGTCAAGTTAAAGACAATAATGTTAAATATTAACATTTAAATAATAAAGAATAAAAAGGCTGTAAAATTGGTTCAAAGTTTTTTATTGAAAAAAAACACAAAACTTGTCTTAAAGAAGATAACACACAGCCTATAATACATATATAAAAAAATCAAGGAATATAAGCGTGGCAGAGCCACTAAGGCCAATAAAGGAACAAGAAAGAAGATGGAGGATCTTCAGAAATGAATATTTTAAAGTATATAACAATATGATGTATTATTCATTCATTATATATTATAACTTTTGATAATGGCTATATAAATAAAGCCGAAACGTACGTCAAGTTAAAGACAATAATGTTAAATATTAACATTTAAATAATAAAGAATAAAAAGGCTGTAAAATTGGTTCAAAGTTTTTTATTGAAAAAAAACACAAAACTTGTCTTAAAGAAGATAACACACAGCCTATAATACATATATAAAAAAATCAAGGAATATAAGCGTGGCAGAGCCACTAAGGCCAATAAAGGAACAAGAAAGAAGATGGAGGATCTTCAGAAATGAATATTTTAAAGTATATAACAATATGATGTATTATTCATTCATTATATATTATAACTTTTGATAATGGCTATATAAATAAAGCCGAAACGTACGTCAAGTTAAAGACAATAATGTTAAATATTAACATTTAAATAATAAAGAATAAAAAGGCTTAAAATTGGTTCAAAGTTTTTTATTGAAAAAAAAAACACAAAACTTGTCTAAAACAAATGAATTTAATGGGGTTTCGGGGGGCCTCTCAGTTACGTTTAAATTTTAACTGACGCAATATGATCTTGAGTCAGAGGGCGCCCACAGTGTCCCCACTCCAACATATGTATGTATGTATAATATCAACCACTTTTTTTTTTATATATATGGCCAGCCCATCCAAACGTTTCTAAACATTGCAGTTTTAATGAAAATTGTTTGATTAAATTGTTTTTAATTGGTGTAAAAGATAGTTGTGTGTGTGTGTTTTATACCGTTTTTTTCTTTTATTTTTTTTTTTTTTATTAATTAATTTTACTAGCGATGATAATAAAAACATAGTAACACTTCCACATGTAAAATAACTTTTCAATCAATTTATATAATTAATATTACCTTCTGCCAACCACGAAAAATAAATATCTTTTATTACCTGAGAATGGTTTTATAAGAACCGGAAATCAATTGTAATAAACAAAAAGTTTACAGTATGGCTCGACAAGTTTTTAATTATTTTGTGATAGATACCAGAAATATAGAAATATATTTGATTTCAAATATAATACAAAATTATGAAGAACTAGACATTCGCTGGCAAAAAGGGTACACACAGGTAGAAGATTACCGTTACAGAAAGTGTTCATGAACCTTGTTAGCATTGTCTACCCCCTTCTTCTCACAGGGAAAGATTTGAATGAACAATTAGAAGGCATTCTTTCAGGACAGTCTGTTTTAGACATTCAACTAGAACACTTCAGAAATCAGTGCCAGTTATAGAGTTTAGCATTTATTCTAGATAAACAACTGATTTATTAAGATATAGTTGTGATATTCTTAGACAATATATATCTATTTTAAAAACAGTGTGATCTCTTGATTATTTCAAATACTTCTCTCTCTTTCTCAAACATACACACAAGCCCTTTATCAAACCGCTCACGCCACAAGCTACCGCTACAACTGCACAAGAAACAAAACACACCAATTAATTTTCAATTTCATTTTTCTAAAAATCTGAAATAGAGACATCGGCCATGCAAACACATTGGACAGGATGTTATTATGTTATTAGTTAAAAAAAAGTTTCTTGGTTTATTGTATTCAAGCGTTCTTTTTACTTTGCTTTTGCCATTTATATTAAAGTATTGTAATCACAGTTGGCAGTGCAACTAGGTAGCAAAAGTCAGAACTAAAAGGTAAGGGAACCGCGGCGTGCTTATCACACGCTCCCCAATACAAATCGCCATCTGGAAAGTCTTGGCTCTTTATGGGCTGTAGCACCTACGTTATTGTATTTTCTATTTACAATACCCAGTAATAGATAGTATTGTAATCGTGTCAAATTTACAATATAGATTCTTTTTTTTTCCTCTAGATTGCTATATTAGTTTATTATACAATTCTATCATCTAAATAATATTAATTAGAATTAAATATGTTGTTGAAATTTTGAGTTTGAAGAAAATCAGTTTGACTGGAAGTGCGTTTTTATTTGAAATTTATTTCAGTTTTCTACAACATTAATCCCTATAAAAACACCGATAGATTTCATTAAATTTGTTGTAGA
The DNA here is from genome assembly GCA_011037195.1 of Triatoma infestans. NCBI lineage: Eukaryota > Metazoa > Arthropoda > Insecta > Hemiptera > Reduviidae > Triatoma > Triatoma infestans. The sequence goes on along the minus strand of JAAEAF010008650.1, from coordinate 40,820 downwards.
TTGTAGATTATTGTAGAGGATTATTGCACTGTGACCTACAAGGTCTATTGTGTCTCCCCAAGCTTTCTGAGTGTATTGCCGGCCTCAGACAATAGTGTTCTCTAGCTGCAGAAAATACTGCCCATCACCGGACATTCTTCCCGTATACGCTATTTCATCCTGGTACTTCAGGGGATGTTTCTAGACCGTACCTACCCGTTCGGGTTTACCGGTCCCCTGTTGTAAGCAACGGGATCGTTTAACAAGAAGGGGATTCACCTCCATGGAAGGACTCTAAGTGCAATGCCTGACCATAGCAGAGGTGCCAAAGCACTGCCCCGCTTGACCCATTTAAGGGTAAATTGAGATATGCTCAACCAGCGCGCAGAGTGATCCCACAACGTGGTCACACTCCACTACCAGAAGCTAGAGAAGGCACTCTCCAGCAGGCTCTGGTGAACCGCGCACACCCAACACAAGGACTCATACATATCTTATTAGAAGATACAACTTGTCCAGTGCAGGGTCTCCCTTTTAGTCGCCTCCTACGACAGGTAGGCCATATCGTAGGCCTATTCTACCCCGGGACCTACACGGGGCCTATCACCGGACAGTGAGTTGTAGAGGCTCCTAGGAAGAGAAACTCTAAGGCCAGCATGCTGGATTCGAACCCGGAACCTCCGCGTTGCTAGTCCAGCGCGCTACTACTGAGCTAATGCATTCCTTCTCCCTTGGCTTACGCTCTATTAGCTAGGAGCGAAGACCCTAGTTTGTGTACTGTGTTTGTCATCATTGTCTGTACAGGGTCAAGTGTATGCAGTTTTAAGTGTATTGTGTACTGTTACTATGGAGTACTGAGCTGTGATAACCCGTGGATCCGCTAAGTCAGTGTATGCAACAGATACGCCTTGCGGGCCGCCATTAAATTTGTTACACTAACTACGAATTCAGAGACCTATCACTTTTGCCTGGAACTTTTTTGATAAAAAGAAGTAAAAATTATAAGATTGAAAAATTAAAAAAGTCGTGTGAGCGTTGCACATCAGGTAAATTTTTTTATTATTATTAACTAAATGTATATTGCAGATACCAAGGTAGAAGAAAACATTTTAATTACAATTTTAAAAATTACACAGTAAGAAGAAAGTCGTGTCGAGCTTGATTCGTAGCGACAGTTCCTTTCAAGCCTTACAATCATTGGAGACAATCGTTGGAGACAATCATTAGACTCCAATATCTAATTGAACAAACAGAAGAGAATACTCTTAAATTCATGTAAGGTACAATAAACCAATTTCGAGTGTAGGTGGCTTAGTGTGTATTTCCCACGGTTATGTATACCACCTTTTTAACAATAAATATTCCACAATATAAGCAATAAATATTAGTATACCACAAAGTTTATAAGACTGAGCAATTCTCTATGGTGATGGAGTTTTAGGAATTTATTTTTATTTTTTTCCTCTAGCTTCACATATAGAGAAGAGAATGAGTTTATATTGCAGCATCAGTGATGGCAGGGCTGAGTACTGCAAGTGGAGCGAACAGCCACTATGACTCCGGTAAAGATAACATCTAGGGTATCCAAGTCTGCTGTTTAATTTGATACTCAATTTCCGCCTCCTGGTTGGTTGTGGGACGGTCATTCTAGGGGTGTTCTATTCTAGCACCAAACGGAATTCTTTTACACAGTATAAGAACTTCTTCTATTTTATCTCTCGATTGTCAGTTGCAAATACTCAAACGCTTCTCCTTTTTGCCCCTCTTTTACTTTTTTCTCTTATTTTTTGTTAAAGATAAAAAGATTTGCTAAAAAGAAATCTTTATAATATGAGTATTTGTTAAATTGTTTATTAATTTCATTAAAGTAATATTAAAGTATATTCTATAAGAAACAATATTTTATCCATAACTTATACGAGGTGTGTACAAAAAGTAACGGAAATTTTGAAATTTCGCTGGTTATATTACTCCGATTGGTACGATTTTTTCGTTGTTCTGTTGGTAAACATGTTGAGCTATATTGGATGTTTAGTCTCTTGTCATCTGTTAAAAGGATAACACGTGTTTTGTTACAGTCGGCGATTTTTCATTTGTGTAAATTATGGATCAGAGAATTTGCATTAAATTTTGCTGTAAAAATGGAATAAAGTGCAACAAAGTTTTAGAAATGTTAAATATTGCTTTTGGTGAATCTACGATGAGTAAAAAGTGGGTTTGCGAATGGTATAAGCGTTTTCAAAATGGCCATGAAGACGTTGAATATGACGAGAGTACGGGTCGCCGTAGCACATCAACAACCGATGAAAATGTGGAAAAAGTGAAAGAAATGATCATGAACGATCTCATATCAATTGTCTCATGCCATGCAATTTTTTCATCTATTTTAGGTATGAAACGTGTTGCAGCAAAATTTGTTCCAAAAGTATTGATTTTCGAACAAAAACAACGGTGAATAAAAGTTGCTCAGGAATCGCTAAATCAAGTGAAGAACGATGCAAAACTATTGAAGCGTGTCATAACAGGTGATGAAACATGGATTTATGGTTATGATATCGAAACTAAGGCTCAATTGTCCCAGTGGAGGCATTCTGGATCATCAAGACCGAGCAAAGCTCGAGAAGTTCGGTCAAATGTGAAGATTATGGTCATTGTGTTCTTCAATTTTAATGGCATGGATTTTAATGAGTTCTTGCCACAAGATCAAACGATCAATAAGCAATACTACTTGCAAGTTCAACGCCGTTTGCGCGAAGCAATCCGAAGAAAGCGCCCGGATTTATGGCAAAACAATTCATGGCTTTTGCACCACGGTAATGCACCTGCTCACATATCATTGCTTGTTCGTGAATTTTTGACAAAAAACAACACTGTAATGATGCACCAGCCTCCATATTCGCCAGACATGGCCCCATGTGACTTTTTTCTGTTCCCAAAAGTAAGAGAATCTTAAAGGTCCGTCGTTTTTCAAGCATAGATGAGATTAAAAGTGCATCACTGAAAGAGCTCAAAGCTATCCCAAAGATCGAGTTCCAGAAATGTTTTGGGGATTGGAACAATCGCTGGCGTAAGTGTATAATATCTAATGGGGACTATTTTGAAGGGGATAACATTGATGTAGACGGATAAATAAAATTCTTTCCAAAAAAATGAAAATTTCCGTCATTTTTTTGAACATACCTCGTATTGTGGCAAATTACCCAACTTGTCAAACTTGTGCACATATCACGAAATTGATATTAATAATATTGTTATTAATTTTATTATAATTACTGTTAATGTATTGTGATCTTGTTAAATTTCCGTAATGAGGTGTGTACAATTTTGTTTGTGAATAAAATATCTCAGAAAGGGAAGGGAATAGCTAAGTGGTTAGTGCAGTGGACTAGCAACGCGGAGGTCACGGGTTCGATTCCAGCTGTGCTGCCCTTAGATTTTTTCTTTCTAGGAGCCTCTACAGCTCACTGTCCGGAGGCCGGCGGTGCACTGAGAAAGCTCCGGGCGCCAGTGACCATAGATGTTGACGCGCCTTAAATTAAAAAAAAAAAAATATCTCAGACACGAAATATCGAAGGAAGCCCAAACTTCGTATTCCGCCTTACTACCACCGTATCTGGCACAAAGGTTTATTACCATTAAATTGATTCAGTGTGTAGTTACTAAGTGTAAGTCATTAAATAAAATAATTTAGTTATATAAAGGTTTTTTTTTGAATTGGCAACACTGTTTCTAGTGACAGTCAATATGATAGCTGACAGCTAATTTGTGATCAATATATTCTGCAATTTCACCATGAATAGACTTATGCCAGAACAACGCTTACAAATTTTGCAAAATTTATTTCGAAAATCGTAGGTCAATTTATGAAACTTACCGAGCGGCTACGCCCATTTTACGGTCGACATAATCGTCCATCCGAACAAGTTATTCAAATAACCATTGTAATGTGCAGATCTTGGGGAGAAATGATGAAAAAATATAAATTATGATTTTCTAATTATAAGTAAAATATATTAGTAGAAATATATTTAATATTGATTTATTATTACTTAGCATAATTTCAAGATTGGGTTTTTACGAAGGTTGGGTGAAACAATGAGGGACAGTTAGAAAGGTAGAATACCTTTAGTACAATAAAAGGGAATTTCTCTCTTCTCACTTTCCCCAGGGTGGAGGTAGAATATATAACGTGGACCCTATTAGGGAAGGTTTCAGTTCAAAATTTATACCGTAAAAGGAGTGAAATCTGTGATTAGAAAAAGCCATGTTACAGCAGTGAGTGGTGGAAGTGCCCCAAAGAAACCCAACCTTCTTCAAGTCAGTAAATATGTAAAATATGTAAGTTTATAAATTTCTCCTAAATGACAAGACATATCTCAATATTGTATTTATTTATTTTTGACATATATTGGTTATTTTAATTATATTTTTTGAATCTATATATTTAGTTGTTTTTTCATCCTCTCCAACTTCTGTATAAACACAGACCTCACGAGATCCCTTTAGAGAAGATTTCAAATATGAATTATAATAATTAATTATTAATTAACATATTTAATTTAGCCCCCCTCATAACAATCATATTACACCATGAATCATTTTTAGCACCATGCATACTCTAATTGATATTTCTCGTCCGCAGAGACGTCGTACAGTGCTGGAGCATAGTGTTGAAAACGACCCGAATGAGTCCGATACGCCATTATGCATAGCAATTAGAGCTGTGTCCATCCACTTTACGGAAGATTTACATGGAAATATCTGAGTTTACGAGCTTACTAGATCCAGCTCGTGCAAGAATTGAAGCCACGTGACCATAATATGCATCGTACGTTCACTGAATAGGCCAAAAATTAAGGATGCCTTTGATCCTTAATTTTACCACAAAAGTTTGTTCAACAATTTGGCTCATTTTTGGTTGAATTTGCTACGTCAACAAACAAAATTGCTGGATTTAGAGCGCCTCATTCGCTCGTCAGCCGAAATCATATGCCTGAAATCATATTTAAACACAAATGGCATAAAATTATCTTTCCAATAAATCCAATACCATTGGCCATTACCATGATTTTCATATGATTTATTTCATTTTAAAGTTCTATATCACTTTTATCTCTGGTTGTGGACATCAATACAAAATACACATATGCTAATTAAATTAAACAGATATAGACCTAACAAAAAATTAAACCAAATCATTTACATAAGAAAAAACGAAACAAATAAGTCCACTTTTGAGAGCTACAAAAAAGACAAAGAAATCAAAACAATAAAATGAAAATAGAATCTTACAAAATTGAAAAAATAAATAGATAGAAGATTCTAATTAAGGAAGAATATATATATATATATATATGTGTGTTTGTATGATTCTCGTAAGTAATTTGAAATTAAATTAATTTCCATAATTCAACAATAAGAGGCATTGGCCGTCGGTCTGTCAGTCCTCAAAAACAATTTAAATAAATGTATCTCGGTATATTCGGGGAAAGTAAATCAATAAAAAATATGAAGAAAAAAAAGAACCGTATTTACAAAACTCAAAGTAAAATCAAATATCTGCTCCTGGCTAAAGGAAAAAAAAAAAAAATGAAAGAAATTAAAATAAAACTCTCTCTTCAAGAGAAATAAAAATGTAATAAAAAAAGAAATAAACGTTCTTAATGTTTTATCTCCCCAAAAAGGAAAAATATCTAAGGCCTTAATAATTAATATAAAAATCTGGTGTGATATATTTACACACAACTTTCTTTTACTCCAGTTTTCAAAATTATGATTGACAAAATTTTATAGTTAGTATACCAAATTTAACGAAATTCGTCGATATTTTTATGGAGAAAATCGGAAAAATTTGAAAACAACTATTCAGTAAAAACACACATCCGGTTTAATAATTTTCTTAAAACTGGGGAATTTTGGCAATCTATTTATTCCTAATTAATTTTGTTTGGAGGGTAGATTTGTATAATCAACTACGATCACACTTTAGAGTAAAACATAAACTACCTTAAATGACTTTACCAGGTGAAAGGTTTCAAATTAAAGTTATAATTAAAATTAAAATATACAAATACAAATTAAAATACAAATTAAAATTAAAATTATAGCTCTTTAGAGAAAATAGTAGAAAAGTGGAAAATTACTTCCTAGTAAAAACGCACTTCCTGTCATCCAATTTTTTTCCAAACCCGGAATTTCAACAACATAATTAATTCTAATCAATACTATTTAGATGATTAGAATTGTGTAATAAACTGAACTAGCACTTTAGAAGAAACCGTAACCCCACCCCTTCCCCCAAAAGTACGCTTAAATGAATTTTCCCGGAGAAATGTTTCAAATAAAACTTGTAGCTCTTTGTATGTGTAGTTGATATAACAAGTTTCAAGAAAATGGTTGGAGTTATTTTTGAAAAAATCGCAAAAAAAAAAATTATTCAGTAAAGTGGTATTTCCAGTTGAGGAATTTTGAAAGATAACCTCCTGACGGATCCCATGGTGATACCTAAACGGAAAAACATATGAATATGACGTTACTCTCCATCATCTATTTATCGACTTCCAACAGGCTTATGACAGACTGTAGAGAAAGGAGTTGCTGCTGTGTATGAAGCAGTTTGGCATCCCAGCGAAATTGATCTGGCTCACCGGAATGACATTATCCGACACAAAAGGATATGTGAAGGTGTAAGGTAATATCTCGGAACTGTTCCTCTTAAGTAAAGGCTTGCAGCAGGGGAAACCTCTCTCCCCCTTATTTTTTAATTTAGCTCTAGAAAAGGCACAAACTATAATAGATTAAGCCAACATTTGGCATACGCAGAAGACTTCGTCTTGACAGGGAGAACCAAAGCAACGCTGGCGGGTTCTTTCCAAGAATTTGAAGCGGCCTCGAAGAAACTGGGCCAAAAAATAAATCCGGCAAAGACGAAGTTTATGGTGTGTTCTCGAAGAAACCTGGGTAGTTATGAAGCGCCAATATGCGCACCTTACAAGTTTGAGAGGGTGTCATCTTTCAAATATCTGGGAGCCGTTTTAACTGAAAGGAATGATATGAGTGCAGAAATAAAAGGTAGTTTAACGGCAGACAATAGGTGTTTCTGGGCACTGCAGAAGGTGTTAAGTTGTCGAGAACTATCGAGGGAGGCAAAATTGATCGTCTACAAAATATTGAGGCCAGTGGTTGCGTATAACAGCGAGACGTGGGTGTTAACCAAGGAGGACTGATTAATGGTTGGGAGAGGAAGATTCTAAGGAAAATCTTTGGCCCAGTGAAAGAAGGAGAAAGGTACAAGATTAGGAAGAATAGTGAAATAAGAGCGCTGTACTAGGAGCAAGATTTAGTAGGATGGATTAAGAGGGGAAGATTGAGATGGCTAGGGCATATAATAAGAATGGAAGATTCTTATCGGCACCCAGTGGGAGCGAGAAAAAGAGGAAGACCGTGGATTAGGTGCCTGGATGATGTAGAGGAAAACATCAGAAGTCTGAGAGTAAGGACATGGAGAAGGATTGCTTCGGTGAGAGAGGAGTGGGAACGGGTGATAGAGGATGCCAAGGTCCTTCGTGGACTAGAGCAAAAGGAGAGATATTTACATTATGAGAAATACTTAAAATTTGAGTTTAAAATTTGCATTTTATATTGTTGAGGATCTTATTTAATAACGTCATCAAGTCGCCGCCCCTCTGTGTTGAGGAAATTTCGAAAACATCGATACCACCGGTAATCAAATAGTGGCGATATCGATAGCGGGCAGTATATTCAATCAGGTGATTTTTTTTTTTATTAGTCGCAGTCTGAGTGAATTTCATATGGTCGCTTTATGGGCGAATTCTCCAAGAAAATATTCTTTACCAAGCTTTTCGTATAAAGATATTGAAATAGCGATAGTTGAAGTGTTATTCGACGTTAAATAAGATTGCAATCTCCCGAATCGTAAGTGAATTTTATTTTTTATTATATCTGGGAACACAAATAGTAGGGAATAGGAACAGATGCCATTGAAATTATATACAAATGAGCTATATTACCTATATTATCGTATGCTATACCAATATGGTACAAGGCTATTGGCAAGAAATTTATTTTACAAAAGTTAAAGCGAGTGCAGCGTATGATAGCGATAAGAACAATCAGAGGGTACAGAACTATCTCTTATGACGCAGCTTGTATCCTAGCAAAAATCTTCCAATAGAGATTAAATTCAAGGAATTTGTGGATAGATTTTATGCAACAAAAAACCAAGGATCGGAGGCACAAGAGTTTATTGTAGAAAAACCTCTGTCTATTGAAAATTGGCCGCATCCTACAGAATGTGTAGAAGTTGAAGAAGTAGGCGAAGATTACGATTTAGAGATATACACAGACGGGAGTAAGATAGATGGTGAGATAGGAGGAGGAATAGTTGTGTATCAGCGTGGCGGACCAAAGGTGTGCTGTATTCAGATAAAACTGGCAGACTGGTGTTTTAACAATCAGGCAGAGTTATTGGCAATATTAGAAGCATTGAAATGGTTGGCAGAAGAAGGGAATATTTGGAGTGATAAAAAACAGGCTATAATTAGAACTGACAGTCAATGCTCTTTGGAACTGCTGCGGACTCAGTTTAAAAGGAACACTAACGCCCAACATATTAGAGAACTGTTAAGTAAGTTGAGTAATGAAGGTTGGAGAGTTCCTATTATTTGGGTGAAAGCACACTCGGGCATACAAGGAAATGAGGCTACAGATCAAGTAGCAAAAGCGGCAGCAAAAGATCATACGTTGCAGATTGAATACTGCTTAGTCCCTCGTACCTACATTTGGTACATGACATCAAGACAAAGTATGGAACGCTGGGAAACTCAATGGCAGCACTCACAAAAGGGCTCTCATAGCAGGAAATTTTTTTCCGACTGTTGCTTCTAGAATGCAGTAAAATTTTCAAACCACCTATAAAGTGACTCAAATGTTGAGTGGCCACGGTAAATGCAACGAATATTTGTGTCGCTTTAAAATAAAAAATGATTCTGCTTGCCCATGTGACCAAGTTTCAATACAGTCTTGGCATCACTTGCTGTTTGACTGTCTCCTCCTGGAAAGAAGTAGATTCCGTTTGATTAGTGAAGTGACCACGAAGGGTGGCAGTTGGACCCGTGAGTCATTGTGAATTGGTGAAGGAATTATTTACCTCAATTTGAAGAGTTTGTGAATACAATCGATTTGGACAGTTTATGTGCTTTAGCAACTTCAATGAGTTACAATATATATATGTTTGTAATTTGTAATAACAGTATGTATATGTATGTTTGTAATTTGTAATAACAGTATGTATATGTATGTTTGTAATTTGTAATAACAGTATGTATATATATATATGTTTGTAATTTGTAATAACAGTTTTTGTAATTAATGAGTTTTGTTTTTGTTAACAGTAATTATATGTATTTTTGTAATTTTGTAATAACAGTATGTATATGTATGTTTGTAATTTGTATCATGTACTGTATATGTATGTTTGTATGTATGTAATAATACATTGTATATATTGATGTTTGTAATTTTTAATAACAGTAGTATATGTATTTTGTAATTTGTTCATAGCATTGATTGATTGATTTATTTATTTTAAATAAGTTTGTTTTGCTTTGATTTATTGATTTATTTATTTGTGTTTGTTTTACTTATTGTAGTGAGATCACTTATTTTATTTATACAAAAGTCACCGCAAAAATTTTGATTATTATGTCTGTTTGTTTATATATGATTTGTATCAGATTTGACTTACGTGTAATCTTTAAGGAGGGAGCACGTAGTAAGTAAATAAATAAATAAATAAATAAAAAAATAGTAGGGATAGGATTAATGAATTCTATATTAAGAGAATTTATTATAAGACTAGATGTAGAGTTTAATCAGTTGTTTATAATTATATTTTTTGTAGTACGTTTTTTTTGTTTAACACCTTTAACTTTTTGGCCAGTTATAAATGTATCATATCATACTTAATTTTTTTTAATTATTGTGTTGATTAACTTTTTGCACGATATGTTAAACTTATTGTCGTCTGATACGGTATGTTATTATATTTACAATTGTGCTTATTTAAACACACCCCTTCTAAACAATTACATTATACATAGTTATAATAAAATGAGTAAGAGGAAGTCGTATGAGTGTTTCACACTTTTTACTTTCTCTTAAGTGTTGTAAAAGGAAGTATTGCGATGATGTCAAATCTTTGATTTTTGTGTTTTTCCCAGGGAAATATGTATTTGAGGTCCCTTGAGTCCGAAGTAGTGGTTTTATAGAAATTTGTGCGTATGTATGTGGTCAGCATAAATCAAACAAGGAAAATCGCAGAAAGTTAGAAACTTCAAACTTGATAATATTTAGTTTAAGTGCTATCAAGGGACTTGACAATAAGGTTTTCAACAAAATAGGTCAACCGAAAGCACCACTTTACTAAATGGAGTTTTTATTTTTTTTTATTTTTTATTTTTTTTTGCGAATTTCTGGAATCTATAATGGCTCCAAAGATTGTCTATAAACATTGTATTTACACTAACTACATGTTGATCTATGACTTTGAAATGAAACGATATTTTCCAGGAACATTCATTTATTTGTGGTTTTTGAGGTAGCGTTCGTGTTATGTTTTCCTTTAAAGTGACATTTCATTTTATTATACCATTCTATTATGTATATAATATTAAATACAGTTAAATGTGATATCAAAATTTTCATTAGTAAGAAAACTGCTAGACTGGAAATGGGACTTGACTGAATAGGTCAGTTCAATAAAGCTTCATTTTTTTTTTTTTTTCAGTTCTTTGCGAGTTTTTCCATAAAGACACCAAGGGCACTTCACTAAACTTGGGATGCTAATTATACTCGCGAAGATCTATCACTTTTAGATCAGAGAAATTTTCCATGATATCCTGCTTCTTTTTGTGATCATCGACCGGTTTCTTGCGTTCGCCAATCATCAGGATGTTTTTATCATGGAAAATCACTTTTATCACTTTTGTTTTTACCTGGATCTATGGTAGTAGGAAGGTCATCTTCTTCTTCTTCTTACTCAACTCTACAGCCCATCATTGGGCCTTGGCCTACCCGTTCCGCTTCCGCTAGTCCTCTCTATTCAATGCGGCAGCTTTCCAATCACGGCCATTTACCATACTCCCAGAGTCCTCACTAACTCCATCAATCCACACTTCTTGTGCGCTGTACATTTTCTTCCATTGCCCTTCTGGGTACTTCGTTATCTACCAGGTTTCCCCCTTTCTAATAAGTCCATATATTTGCCAGGGAATCTTCCTTTTAAAAGTTAATAGTAGTTTTTCATCAGCTTTCGTTATTAACTAGGGCTGTGAACCGTACGTGACAACGGGCCGAATGAGCGTCTTGTAGAGGGTTACATTGTATTTCACGACACAAGTTTGCTCTTTATATGTTTACAGATCCCGAAAAAACATTTATTTGCGTGATCCACATTCTTCTTGACTTCTACGGATACGTTTTTTTCTCATAACGATGGTGTCCAAGTATGTAAAGAAGTTCAAGCTTTCGATATCAACGCCTCCCATATCCACACAACCAGTGTGTTTTGTCGGCTCTCCTCCATACTCTCCTCCATGTATTGCCCTCGTTTACTACTAATCCCACCACCTTCTCAGTATCTCTGACTAGATAAAGGAATGCTGCTTTTATCTTCATTGAAGGACATTCCTATAAAATCAACATCATCTGCATAGGCCAAAATCTGTGTCCACTTGTGGAATATTGTGCCTGATCGTTGGATGCCGGCTTTGCGTATTACTTACTCCAGAATTAGGTTGAAGAATTTGTACAATAGTGCATCTTCTTTTCTCAAACCCTTGCTGGTACTAAATTTAGTGGAAAGGTTCCGTTGTACACGCGTTTTACATGGAACGTCCCCCACAGTCATTCCGATTAGGAATACGACTTTATTTGGCATAATCATTTTGAAGTAATGGTTTGTATATTTCACTATCATAGGCCGACTTGAAGTCGACAAATAAGTGGTGCGCCTGGAGGTTGTTATTCCCTTGCTTTTCCTAAGATCATTCTGAGGGTAAAAATCTTATCTGTAATAGATTTGTTTCTTTGGAACCCATATTGGTAGGTATGGCCATGCTACATTGCTCTATCCACGCTGCTTCTTGCCAATGTTACTTTGGCATGCAAGATGACACTACCCTGAAGAAGCTCATTGAAATTTTGGGCAAAACGTCTCAATCCGAAAACCTAACTGTTTTTCATGAGAATAGCCGTAGAAACATAAAAGATCAATTACAACTTCTATAAAAAAAATAATGTAATTAGAGCTGTAAGAATTGCGGTAAGATAAAAAACCTTGTGCGTTCAGAATTCTCTAAACACTTATTTCCGTGTGCAAGTGAAAAAGTAAAATTTTAACACAAACAGCAGATTGCTGGAATTAAGACCTAAATAAAAAATAATAATTATGATAAAAAGATTAAAAAAATAAAAGCAGCTTAACTGTATGTTATATAAAAAAAAAAAAAATGAAAAATGAAATGGTAATGGAATTTCAATTGCCATATATTCTATACAAGATATAAAAAGTGGCCGTAATAAAGTGAAAATGCACACAGATGTTCAATAAAAGATATTAGGATAAAAGTGGCTTAAAAGGATCAAATTTATGTATTCTGGGACAAAATTTTAGCATAAAGAAAGTGGAAAGGTGTGGGTGAAGCGTAATATTAGATCAATTAACAAAGCGGGTGTAACAAAAGGGTAGAGTTGTGAGGGTTTGTGCTACCACACTAATCCCGGCATAATCAAATGCGGTCATCCAGCTTGCAGGAATGAAGCAATCCTACCCAACTGGACAAGCTGCTCTGCACTATCATTCCTTGCCAATTCCTTCAAATATATTATTTTTTTTATAGCATTATATAGCGTTTATTTTTTTTTTACTTTCTCTTACTAATGTAAGAGGAATTATTGGGATTATATCAAATTTTCCGAAATCGAGATTTTACTGGTTACATTTTGAGGTCCCCTGAGTCCAAAAAAAGTCGTAATTAGAAATTGGAAGTTTCACATCAGTGACAATAACAATTAATAAATTATTAAGAATTGATGCTAAATATGAAGATATGTATATGAATTCCACTCAGACCCGGGTTTAAAACAACCTAAGATTCACTGCAGTCCGAGCAAAGCGGACCATAACCTTAATGGGAAATAGTCTAAGTTTTGCCATAAACATCCTGTTCTAACCAAAGATCCTGAACCTCATTTCCTCAAGGCTCAAGCAATTTGTCATAAGATGGACTCTACAAAAGGGGTTTGACATAGCAGTTTCTCCATTATACAGACATCAATGCCCAGCAAGGGATCCAAGCAAATGCCTGAAGGAAGTCCATGAAAGACACAGCAACATCTCCTAATAGCCCTGTTTGGACTCCCAATGAGCAAATTAGATTGCCGACAACCCACTGAGCTTAACTATAGGGATAAAAAGCTGTGAAGCTATCCATGACTGGAAGATTGATTAGACATTTGTCTAAAGACACACCAACAACAGGCTCGGGACCAATAAAAGCGAGAGAGGCGCCTAATTTTTTAATCCTATCCACCTACTCTATCCGTTCTTTGCCTTCTCTAACTGCTTGATACTTTTTTTTATTTTTGTTCAGAACAAATTTGAACAAAATTAGTCAAATTTGTAGTTTAAAAAAAATTTAACATTTTAAATATATATTGTATTAACCGGAGTAAGAGAAAGTTGTGTGAATGATTCACATCAAAATTTTGTTTTAATCGAAACTAAATTGACGCATCTAATAAAAATTAATGTTTCTATTCAAAAGCAGATAAAATGAGTGAATTGTCATTATTTTTATTTACATTGTAAATTTAATGGAGAATATGAAACTGTATTGAATATTATAATATTCAAATATATTCAATGCTAGTTGATATTGACTTTACCGGATGAATAGTCAGTAGTAGTTTTAGTGTCCAAAAAAAAAAAAAAAAAACGTCGTATCAACGAGCCAAAGACATTTTTTACAGACGCTCAAATGGGTTAGTAGAAATAATGTTAATGCTGTTGTTTGGCAGGTTTCCCTATATAAATCACGAACGTGTTTACCAAGCTGAGCACAGTTTAGCCAGAGCTAGTGGAGATTGTGGTGAGAACTATACTAGGCTGAGGGGGAGGCGGGTCTACCAATCGATAAGCATTTCTAATTGTCTGACCTCACTCTAGTTTTTATACATTACATTGTTTCTACATCCCTATCGCTAACGGATTGGTCAGCTGTAGTAACGTTCGCTAAGATACTCAAACATATCGTCACAAACAAACACAACTAATACAAAACACATTCTAAAAACAAAGCCAGGTCTTTTAGTTGGGTTATTATACTCACTTTACTCATTCAAGCAAATTTAAAACGTATAATTAAAAGTCCTTCCTAAATATTGATTGAAACCTGCATTAGATTGAATTTTCACCAAAAATACAATCTCCCTGAGGACAAAAAAAAGTGTTGTGTGTTGTGGATGTTTGTGAACAACATATCTCCAAACGCAGGAACCCTCAGTCTTGGTATTCCGCTTAGGTATTATCATTGCATCAGATACGAAGAATATGGGCAAAATCCATCAACCAGAAATACAAGTTTACTGAATTTTTTTTTTTTCACTTTGTCGCCATTTTTCTCGAATAACGCCCATCACTTTTATTTGTAACGTTTTCCTGGGAAAACTGGGTTTTATGGTAGGTTCTGAGGGAACGGTAGCATTATGGTTTCCTCTAATTAGCATTAGAATTGGAATGATGCAGGAGGGGGACTCAAACCCAGGCACTGCCGCCTCTCATTGAGGCTTATTGTGCCAACCCCCCGAAACCTAGTAGAGGAAGCCCCCCTCTTCATGAGGTCCAAAACATTCCCCACCAGTCATTCTTGGAGTACGATTTCCTCCGGTCTCAACGTGCCGAAGATCTCGTACCGCAATCTGCCGATTGCAACGCAATCAAACAGCAGGTGAGAGGCCGTCTCCTCCTCCTCCTTCTAAAACAGTCTGCACAAAAGGATCTACATCCACCAATCCCACCTTGTGCAGATGTTTCTTGAACCTACCATCCCAGTAAACAGGCCCGTTATCAGAGAAATCTGATACCTGCTTAGCCCAGGGTGTCTCTGGTTCTTCTTCTACACAGCTCTGGCATGACCATTGTGCCGTGTTTTGCCCCAGTACTTAGCCGCCAGTGACGATTATGCTCTCTCCGAGTCCATTCTCTCAGAGATGCCTTCGCCATGCTTTTGGCTATTCCCAGAGCAGGTTCCGGCCCCCAGAGGGGAGTATTCGCTCCATTCCTGGCCAATTGGTCGGCTATTTCGTTACCTTTAATCACCCTTATGGCCCGGCACCCATACTAGCCGAACTTTGTTGTGCCGGGATAATACCTCCAGGGAGTGTCTACACTCCCTGACCAGGGAAGAGGTAATTCTGAATGTCCGAAGTGCATTCAGCGCAGCGTGGCTGTCGAGAAGATGGATATGTCTCTATTCCTAGTGCCCATACGCAAATTCTCCTCAGCACAGATCTTTATTACATAAACTTCAGCCTGGAAAACAGTGGAGTATCCACCGAGGGGCCTTGTAATGCGTACCTCCAGCTTAACTCCATGTATTCCGGCTCCAGTTTCGCAGGCCATTTTGGACCCGTGCGTGAACCAGGATCCGCCAGTTTGGCCCCGTTTTCCCCAACTTTTAGCCCATTCCGATCGTGACGTTAATATCACTTGGAAGGGGAGCTCAAAGTTTCCTCTAAAGTATCACACCAGTAAAATATATCGTATTAACACCTATATAACATTAATATACCCATTAGAAATATTTGTAGAATTTGAAATTTGAAGAAAATCGGTATCAGATTTATAGAATAGATATTTCAATTTTTTTGGAGGGAAGTTTCTCGAAAATGGCAATGATTTTCTTTGAACTTTGAATGCTGATTGCCCAGATAACTTTCTATGACTTTTATTTAAAAGGTTTCTCCGGAAAAACTAATTCTCGGGTGTTCAGCGGCATTGGATTCTATGCAAGTCCTAGTACTCGTTGCTGCGGGCGATTCATCGCAAAGTTGGAGAAATCACCCTCTAGCCAGGCACTTGCAATCCATGGAGCGGTGTCTGTTCCTCAGTGAAGTTGGCAAGGTCCAAAAGGTTCTTAGGCTTCCTGAGCCTACAATGCCCACTCACTGGTTTAGCAAGGTCTGCGGTTAATATTTAAGTGAGAATCCGTCAAAATTACTTTGTCGGTCTGTATATAGAGAAATTTATAACAAATAAATAAATAAAAACAAAAAAATTAAAGGAATTTCGTGAACCAAATTAATGCTGACATTTCACCATGAGAGAGTTGATTTTTAACTGTACCACTTTAAATAAAAGAATTAATAATTATTTGATCATAGATTACATTTAATTTATTTTAATACATAAAATATATATATATATATATATATATATAAATAAAAAAACACCCCTTTTATTTATAGCAGGTGACGGTAAAATCTGCGTGCAAGTGCCGATATTATAATAATGTAATTAACTCAGATACAATTACTATATCATAATAAGGTAGAACAAAGCCTTGTGGGCCTTGTGGTGGATCAATCAGTTTTCTGGTTATGTGATAATTTGTATTCACAACATGCAGCATTAATTTACATTATGTTTAATAAAAGCGCACATGTATATTTATATACCCAACCAACAAACAATTGAATTATTATTTTTTTTTTTAATTCAAGCAAGTCATATATCTAAATATGATTACTTTTAAATTTTAGCTTTAAATATTATACATTATTTCATTAATGGAATTGCAACTCATTCATCTTTCTCTTCCTGTTTTAAGAGGAAGTATGGCGATCGTGTTAAATTTACGAAGTTGAGTTTCCACAGGAATACACATTTTGAGGTCCCTCTAAAATTTAAGAATTATAATTTTTTTTTTTTTGGCCAAAATTCCAAGTTTGAAGAAAATCTGTTCAAAACCGGAAATATGATGATTTCTATATTATATTAAGGATGCGCATATTTTCAATTAAGTATATGTGAAATTTGTAATAACATGGCGGTAACTTGCTGTTTAAACTTAAGAGATTTCTCCCACATACCTACTATTTAATATTAAAATCCTACTTAACCGAGACAGATATTTCCAAGTTAGTCAGGGCTTTCTCCAATACACCCTATACTTGCTGGAGTTCCTCAAGGCAGCATACTTGGACCGCTCTTTTATTCCTTATATACTTCAGACACCCAGTTCTATTGATTTACCGGTTAAATACAGAATTTTGGATTCTGTGCTGCGATCTATTACTTGCTACGGAAGTCAGGTATGGAGGTTTATTGCATATAAGGAATTGGAGAAACTACAGAAGTACTTTATTAAGAAAATGTTCTGCCTCCCCATGAACACTCCTAATTACGCAATATATTTAGAAACGGGTAAAAGTACCTAGTTTACATTCACACTAAAATCCCATTTTTCTTATATTTTGCGGATTTTTAATGAACATTCTAGTGAGAGATTAACTTATATTGTGGCTAAAGAGGTGGTGCATAAGAAATGTTACTGGTTTCGAGAGTGGTTGCGATTGTCCGAGCTATACGGTGAAGAGTTGGATTGTACGTTCAGTGATGGATGGAATCGGCAAATGGTCAATATTTTAAACAAGATAAAATCAACAGAGAGGTTAGAATTTGAGTTTCTTGCTAGGAGCGCTGACTATCACGAACTGTATAAAGATCTTAATTACGAGGTAAACTACATGGGATTGGACTTGGATAATTATGCTAAACGCATTATATTTAAGGTGCGAACGGAAGGCTTAAACCTCAATTATAAACCCTGGGTCGCAGGAATTAATTATTTGTGTTCTTTATGCAATCTTCAAGGTGTAGAAAGTACATTTCACTTTTTGGCTGTTTGCCCCATTTTGAAACGTTTAGAGTGCGTCATTTTAATAAAGCCGTGCTAACCAGAGAAGAGGTGTTAGATTTATTAAATGGTCATGATTGGTGTGCTCTGGTAGATTATGTTAAAGACGCTATACAATATAGAACAGTTTTAGTTAGCGAATTTAATTATTAATTGTAGAGTTCAGATTTTTTTTATTTTTTTCTATTTGTCTATTTGTATTTAAATATAAGGACTGTTTAGTTTGTTATCTTCCACATTTTTTTATTATTGTTTTGTTTTCAAGTAAGTTTCTATTTTTAGTTTATATTCATTCATTATGATATGCATTTGTATATAGTTTTATTTGATTAGCGCCAATTATTTATATTTCTTTTTCGTTCGCAGAATTTATTTTTAATTTTTAATTTCTTATTCAAATGAGACTCTGACTGACGGTTGTAAACCATGTCATAGTTGTTTATTGTAAAGATTTATCTCGTTTCTCTTTTATTTCTGTATACTTTTTGTTAATAAAACAACATTATTATTATTATTATTATTATTACTACTTCAGGCATCCCAGAACACCCAAACACCGTAATATATTCCTTCGCAGATAATACTGGAATTCTTTCCCCAAACCTTGAACCCTTGAATGGCTATCGCTCTCTACAAGAACATATCCTTCAACTGGAATCTTGGCTCTTAAAATGGAAAATACATCGTATTTACTGTGGGTAGTAAAATCCTCCCACCGATCCACATTAACCATACTCTAATCTCTCCCGTAAATAGCGTACGTTACCTGGGTTTCCAGCTAGACAAAAGACTGACATGGAATCCCCACACAAGACTCAAACGACTTGAACTAAACAGACGGTTCAGACAACTCTCAAGACTACTAGACAAACGATCTAAACTCACATTACAAAATAAAAGACTTCTCTACCTACTACTACTACTGAGACCTATATGGGTCATATGGTTAGAAATATGAGGAACAACCAAGCATTCCAATTCCCGTCGTATCCAGTCATTTCAATCAAAAAATCCTTCGAAAAATTGTCATGCACCCTACTATGTTGCTAACTCTCACTATCCATACTGATCAAAACATTCCTTTCGTTAACAATCTAGCCAAAACTCGTTTCCCTTAAATTCCATTCATCCACAATGCTCATCCTAATCCTTTAATTCAGCAGCTTTCTTCAAACACTATTTCCGCAAAATCCACGCAGGCGGCTGAAGAGAAGATGGCCTCGTGACCACCTTGTAGAATAACTCAAGATACTGGAGTGCCATCGCTGGATGTCTTCTCCAAATCCACACTCCTGTTATTTAAAATTGCCATTTAACACATTTACTTGTTGCAGTGTATTTTTGCAGTTGTAAATATCAATAAAAATAAAACAAAAACAAAAACAAAAAAAACATGCGGTAACAGCTGTTATAAATAATCATTATCATTTTCTCCAAAATATATGTTTGGAATCAATTAGATAAAAAAAAAAAAAAAAAAAAAAAAAATTAGCGGAACATCACTTTATACGTGTTATATGCGAGTGCGTGTGTGAGTGAGTTGTTGAACAAAATATCCTCCCCTCCAAAAAAAAAGGAATAACAGACTGCACTACAAAATATGTTCATCTAATAGCATATCCAATGCAACAAAACTGTGGCAATTAACTACAAATTGAAGTGTTTCTAAACAACAACTGATATTGTAGCAAATTACGTTGTCTACACATCAAAATCGACTTTTAATTTACTGCTATCAATGTAATTCTTATTTTAGGTGCATTTTCTACCAGTTTTTCACGTAATTACTACAATAAATAATATAGCGATCAGGCGGTTGGTCTTAATTGTATTACTCTGTCGTTCTCCTTCAACAAAAAAAAAATAAAAAAATCTATTTTTGAAAGAAAATCAAAGTCTAAAAGACTTTTTAATCAACAAAATTGATAATTCTATCAAGATTTATAAACAATTCATTGGCAAAAATAAAAATAAAAATTATTAAAGCTGACAAATATGAAAAGTTAACATTTATTAACAATTATTATTAATCTAAATGAAATAATCTTACTATACATTTATTATGCGTTATATTATTAAAATAATTTATATTTATTTTAATAATTACAATTGATTAAAATAAGAATTGACTCATATACTGGAATTAAAGAAAAAATAAATTCAATTTTCACCTACTTATCATATAGGTTCGCCATCTACATATTTTTAGTACTATATATTCACTTACGATATTGTCAGTATTGCGATAACAAATGATAAGGATTTGGTGTAGTGGTTATGAGCTTGGACTTGTAAGTGGGAGATCTCCAGTTCGAGTCCCACGTATAACTACTAAATTTTGTATTAGTTTAAAAAAATGTTAAATGTAAAGTATGTGGTTCAACTTCCGAATACATCTAATTTGGTAATTGGATGTCAACCCCCTCCCCCTCCCAAGAAAAAGAAGGCATTACAGAGTGCTTGAACCGTGACCATATACCCAGAGCCTTTGAGCATCCTGTATCGTTCAGGTGGAAAATTCACGCAATTGGAAGTTTTAAATACAGTTAAAAACACCAGTCAGTGTGTAAAACTGAATTTGCTCTGTGCAAGACTGTGTTGTCACACTGTCTGAAAAACGCGTCCTGAAACCTGTCGATGACCACAAAATGAAGCAGGCTACCACGGAAAATATCTCTGATGCTTTCCAGCTCTGCGAAACCAACACGTAGTTGGATGTCAACCCCCTCCCCCTCCCAAGAAAAAGAAGGCATTACAGAATGCTTGAACCGAGGACCATATACCCAGAGCCTTTGAGCATCCTGCATCGTTCAGGTGGAAATTCACGCAATTGCAAAGTGTGTCCAGTTTAACCTCAATAGGAAATATCGAAAACCTATCCGATACTAGGCCGCCATTAAACAGGGAAAGAGCATCAAAGTAGCCCTATTTTGAGTGCCAGGGCATGTTGGCGTGGAGGGAAATGAGGAATAGCGCTGTATCTCCCTTCTTGAGGGCTGAAACTTTTTGTGGAATAAGCGACCAGTCTCTTCGAGAAGAGCTTAGAAATGTGGAGGAAGCGAAGAGGAGGAGCACAGCTCTTGAAAATCCTCCCAGGACTGAGACAGCTACGACCTGCCAGGGCGGTTTAACCAGAAAAGATCTGAAGTGTGCATCACTTTTAAGTGAAAATAGGGGCTT
The DNA here is from genome assembly GCA_011037195.1 of Triatoma infestans. Lineage (NCBI taxonomy): Eukaryota > Metazoa > Arthropoda > Insecta > Hemiptera > Reduviidae > Triatoma > Triatoma infestans. Next base: position 19,662 of record JAAEAF010008650.1, on the reverse strand, counting down.
CGTATACTGATGGGTTTTTCTCATAGGGCAGTGTAGACTCAAGAGGCATCTGTAGAAGCTGGACCTAGAACGCGGTAACATCTGTAGAGGAAATTGAGGAGACTGTAATATACTTCCTAACAGACTGCGTTGTTATCATCCAGAGAAGATTTGGAATCCTGGGAAGTTACCAGGCGGTGGAGAGAGATCTTAATCTGGAAGGGGCAGTGTAGGTGACTAGTCTCACCCTTGTCACTCACTAATGGGGTGGCACAGTAGACCTATTTTGGTCGCACTGCAATCTACCACAAAAAATAAATAAACATCAGAGATATTTTCCGCGGTAGCCTGCTTCATTTTGTGGTCATCGATCGGTTTCTGGCGTTCGCCCATCTTCAGGATGCGTTTTTCAGACAGTGTGACAATACAGACTTGAACAGAGCAAATTCAGTTTACACACTCATGATTGAAATCAGGTTTACTTAATACAACTACAATTATTAATCTCCCGCACGTAGAACCTGTAACATAATTATATTACGATTTTTTTTAAAGAAGCAACTGTTTTGTTTTTTAATTAGATAAGAAAAAAATCTTATTTTTAAACAAAATTACTCCTCATTAAAAATGGAGATGTTGTTCGAACTGGCATCCACATTAGAGTTTTACTCTTATTTGCCAAATAGGCCAAAGAAATAGATTCGGCTTCTATCGAGTTGCTTCCATCTATATTCTCTGTGAGTGTGAAACTAAGTTTGCTCTGTGTGAGTCTGTGTTGTCACACTGTCTAAAAAACGCATCCTGAAGATGGGCAAACGCCCGAAACCGGTCGATGACCACAAAATGAATCAGGCTACCACGGAAAATGTCTCTGATGCTTTCCAGCTCTGCGGAACCAACCACCACAGCAATAAATAAATAAATAAATGTTAAGAATTGAATGTATTATCAAAACTCCGTGTTTAGTGGAGACTCTTTTGGATTTACTATATATATATATATATGATGCATATATGTACATGATCAGTTGCATGTTAAATTTGTAATCAGTAAATAAATCGTATAAATAAACAAATAAATCAAAACTATGTAAATTGCAGTACGATATAGTCGTGTGAGTTATCAAACCAGATTTAAGTTATTCATTATTCAATATTAAAAAAGTTTTTTTTTTAAATTCTTAGTCCTGTTTGTAAAAACCTCTTCGAGCTTTTTTAATCTTATAATTGCAAGGCATGTTTAAGTATATTCCTTTCAGACAAATTTATTCTTTAGATCTTAGATGTGTATTCACTTTAATTTAACCGCTGGTTTTTTTATCTTCTAGAATTTAATATATTTGAAAATCAATTTTTTTAATTTTCTCTTACTCCAGTTAAAAGGAAGTATTTAAGTTAATGTAAAATTTTCGAAATTGAAGTTTCACCGGAAATACATGTTTTGAAGTCCTCTGAGTATGAAAAGAAATTATTTTAGCGAATCGGGTATGTATGTGTGTTTTAATAGTATATCTCAAAAACGAAAAGTTGCACGAAGCTCATACTTAGTATTCCGTTTAGGTGAAAAGAAAATGGAGTCATCGGTTGGGATGATAGATTAAGGAGTGGGGGTGGAAGAAATAATAGGAACATCGGCTTGGATGCTAGTTCAAGAGGTGGAGTTGGAAAGAAAAATGGAGTCATCGGTATGGATGATAGGATAGGGGTGGGGGTGACAAGAAAAAGGGGTCATCGATTTGGATGATAGGTTAGGGTTAGGGTAATGGAGAGAAAATAGAGTCATCGGATTGGATGCTAAGTTAAGGGTTGGGGATAGAAAGAAAATGGAGTCATCGGATTGGATGAGATAGCTTTAAGGAGTGGGGGTAAGTAGCCTGGTTTGAGGGTTTGTCGGAATCGATGATTGGTTCTGGTAAAGGTAAGGAGAGGGGTGGGGGATAAGTGGACTTGGCTTAAGGCTCGTCGAGTTTCGATGATTGGACGGCTTTGGAAAGGGTGGGAAAGGCGTGCTTAAGTGCTTATCGAGTTCGATGCTTGGTCGGTGGGTGGGGCTTGAGGAGGAGTGGATTGTGGCGTGGCTTAAGTGCTCGTCGAGTTCAATGATGGTCGGTGGGCGGGGCTTAAGGGAAGGGGTGGGGATGACCGCCATTTTGTTTTTAGGTGCCCTAATTGCAGGGTGCCTAATTCATACAGACTTTTTCTCTAGGAAACTAAGATAGGTAGAAAAAATACTAGGAAATACGTATCCTCTTAGTTTTTCGTTAGAAATCCAAAATCAGCGAGCAAAATTTGTTTGTGCTGCCAGAAACGAGATTCAGACATCAACTTGATTTTCACTCTCTATTTCTCATACAGGCATCAACTTCTTGTTTTCAAATGCTTAACTATAGCTTTCACATCAGAAATAGATCCTCAATTGTTTGATGTACATTTTTTTTTATATTTTGTTTTTTTCTGTGAGCAATATTTTACGAGTTATGATTGCAATAGGTTTACATAATACAACTACAATTATTAATCTCCAGCACCCAAATTAGGCGCCTCTCTTCCTTTCATTGGTCCCGAGCCTGCCGTTGCCGTGTCTTCTGGCAAATGTCTGTCAGGCTTCCAGACATGGACAACTTCACAGCATTCATCCTTATGGATGAGCTCAGTTGGTTTTCGGCAGTCCAAAATGCTTATCGGGGTCCGGACAAGGCCATTAGTGAGACGTTGCTGTGTTTTTCACGGAGCGCTCTCAGGCATCTGGTTGGATCTCTTACTGGACATTGTGGTTTAAGGAGACATCTCTACATAATGGGGCTCATGCCGGATCCATTTTGTAGAGTCTGTGAGACAGAGGAGGAAACACCCATCCATCTTATGACTGATTGCTTGGGTTGTGAGGAAATTAGGTTCAGGAACTTTGGTCGGAATAGGATGTCTGTGGAAGAGCATTGGCTATTTCCGCCTAAGGTTATTGTCCGATTTATTCGGACCCGGCTTGTTGTTGTTTTTCTTGGGGTAGCTATATGGGCCCAGTGAGACTTTGGATAGCGTAGGGTTTCCCTCCCCACAGACAAATAATAATAATAATAATCTCCCGCACATAGAACCTGTACCATAATTATATTACGATTTTTTTTATTTTTATTTTTTAAGAAGCATCAACTGTTTTGTTTTTTAATTAGTTAAGAAAAAAAATCCTATTAGTAAACAAAATTACTCCTCATTAAAAATAGAGATGTTGTTCCAACTGGCATTCACATTAGAGAGTTTTACACTTATTTGCCAAATAGGCCAAAGAAATAGATTCGGCTTCTATTGAGTTCCATGCATCTATATTCTCTGTCTTAGTTCAGCTAGAAATGTAATTTCAGCTCGATTTTCTCATAAACCTATGTTTAGAAATTATATAAGTTTAAGGGGAAAATGAATAATCATTATTTCATCTTGTTTTTCAAGTCAAATAGTTTTGTTTTTAAATCATACCGTATTTCGTCATCCGTAATATCCGTCGAGTGGATATTTGTAAATGTATTGTCTGGAGGATCTTGAAGACTTACAACGTACGGCCTCATACTAGCGCCCATTTGATAGGTACAATGTTGCGCCCTACAGATCATGAACGTCGTCTTGAATTCAATTACCAGAAGATCCAGACTTTCTAATGAGTATTATCTATCCCAACAATTGCATCGCTGTAATTTCAGGGTATGGACTGAAGAAAATCCCCGAGTCATATAACGCAACCCGACACCAGACTGTCTTAGGGATAAAATGTATGGTGTGTTCTTCTTGGGAATCAACTTATAGAGGCCATACTTTTACGAAAGAATCAAGAATGGTGATTTTTCTCTTCAGTTCCTTACCAACATTCTTTCTCTACATTTAGAGGATGTACCCCTTAAGCGAAGACCCAGGATGTGATATCAGCATGATATAACTCGACAATAAAGTTATAGGCAAAATTCATCAACTGAATGTACGACTTCACAGAATTTGTTTTTTGAAATTTTTGGATTTTCCTCGAAAACAATTATAACGATTTCTTTTAAACTTGAAATGCTGTTTGCACAGATATAAACCTGTCACTTTCCAGAAAAACAAGAGAGAAACACTTTATTGCGGTAATATACAATACAATAAATGGGGCTGCCCAGTTACATTGGGTCTGCTTAAACACAGCGTGCTCATCAGTCAAATTGACATTCGTTTTATAACAAAAATTACAATTGAAACTTGTGAAATATATATAGTACACACGCGTAACCAGTCTTTAATAATTAGTACAAAAAATTAAAATATATAGTACAAATAATATAGTTACAAACTCGTAACCGGTCTTAATAAAAATAATAAATATATACAAAAAAAAGATATACATTGATAATCACATCAATACGTCGTTATTATAGAAGATCAAAACATTGCACAGTGTCAATATACAAGTAATACTGAAAGTCTAACAATATTAAAACTACTACCTTAAACCATAAAAGAAAAGCGACCGAAAGACTTTTTTTTTTCGCCTTTTTAAACTTAATATTAAATGAAACGTCAGCCATAGATGTGCTGGTTCAGTATGCTTAAGGAGTCAACTAGAATAGTCTCTGTTAAACTTAATAGGTTGGCTGTTCCCTATTGGAACAGCCCTCGATCCCTAGTTCCAACAGAATGTCGTAAGTAAGCTTTGGAATCACTCTTCTAGCTCCGAACCACAATCCATAAACGTTGTAGTCCCTCACGCCAAACTGCTCCCTGAATTTCTCTCTAAGAAAGGGAATGCATTTTCCCTTTCTTTCTTTCTTTCATTTCTTGATCAATCATGCTATTAAAAATTTTCTAACTTGACAAATTGTGCGAAGAAAAATTAAAAATCACACTGATCCACTGATTAAACCACAATGCTTTACACCCCTCACGACTTTAGGCACATACTTAAAATCCAAACGGAGAATGTACACGAGACCGGATCCAGGAGGAGTTTAAATGCCTCTAACATACAGTTAGGCGTGCGCACATGGGCGGGTAATACTATTTCTTGGGAAAATATCTCTGAAATTCTCAACCATCTTGTGTAACATTGGTCGAGAATCTCAGAACTTCCACTCCATGAACTGGCCTCTGAACTTCACGATCCATAACAAATAATTGAACGTAAAGCTCTGTGGTACACTACTTAGCTTGCAAAGGAATTATAAGAGGCGATTATAAGCAATCTATTAAATGTACACACATATGTTGACACTCCTTTTTGAAAACTATGAATAAATTTGCATATTTAATATTTGCCCTAAATAATAATAATAATAATAAAACGGACAATTTTATATATATGTACAAACAAATACATACACACAAATATATATATATATATATATAATATAAAGAGCCATGAAATAAGTAAACTTCAAAAATTCTAAGCTCGACCCGAGTACGTTATCACAGTACTTGCATGATATACAGAAATATGAGCCACAGGTTTAACTTACAGAGTGCGTCGTGAGCTTGAATATATTAGGGCAGGGGAAAAACCACTCCTTCTGTTTCATGAACTCAAGCACACATACACACACACACACACATCCTAAAACAAACACAAGCAAACCGCTTCTAGTTTTCCTCTTCCTTTGCAATAAGCTGAAACCGTCGGCCAGAGATTTACGTATTCACTCTAAAATTATTCTCTTTAATGTATCCCCGTTCTGTCAAAAACATGAAGTCACTTCAAGGAGAGAGAGAGAGAGAAAAGTTATATCTTAGTACAAGCCCAGTTTCTCCTAGCATAGTCAACTATCTTCAAAAGCATAAATAAATTTCTTTGGTTATTTTGTGTATTTTCGTTATGTCTAGAAATTCCTTTCTTCAATTTTAAAATACTTCCATATATTCATATAAATAGATTATATGATCGTTATTAAATGAACGAACAGTATAGGTGTGTGAATTTGTGACGTATCGCCTTAGTATTATTATCATATTATTTTGTTATCTCAGAGAAATGATTTCGTTGCTAAAATGTTATTATCTTCAGTCTCTATTTAAATATATAATGTGGTCATCTAAAAAATTATTTGAGTAAAAATTTTTCGTGTCCATAGCAGACAAAAGTAATATTTAAGTAATAACTAGATAATTACAAAAAAACAAAGCGGTAATTCGAAGTGAATTAATGATTAATTTTCGACTGATTGTAAGACGTATTTATAACTGATAATTCAAGATGAATATCCAGAATTTTATGAATAATTTTTTTTTTTTTTATTTAATGCATCCAACATAAACAATTTCCTGCAATTGACGTATAAAGGTATGACAAATTTTAGAGGTTATAGTCCAGTCGGTTATCTGTCAAAAGTGGAACTACGTATCAACTGAATGCTAGACATTTGAAAATGGAAACACTTAACACAACATACTCTTCTGAATTTCACAAAACTATAATTAACAAATTTTATTGTTAGTATATCAAATTTAGTGAAATTAGTCCATGTAGTTATGGATAAAATTCTGAAAACTGAAAAAAAAAAAATACTGTTCAGTAAAAATGCACTTCCGATTTACTAATATAACGGCAAGAGAGAAAACACACAAAACCGACCGAGAGAAAACAAACTCTCTCAGGTACTCTCTGACTTAAGCAGGCTAGAGTGGGAAGAACCTGTATATAAGCCAGTGAGAGATCTAGACATCTATCAATCTATCAAATTCAACCATACATCGCATCGTGACATATCTCTACTCCCACCTTTTATTCTATCAGTTTCATTATAAAGTCCAGTGCAGATAGTATAAACTTATAACTACATTATAACAGTGTCTTCAATAGTTCCCTCTAATTCTAATCTAATTTCTCTCCTCATCACTTCCATATAGCTAATCTTTCTTAAACTCGAAATTTTGGCATATATTTATTCTAATTCATTTTGTTTATTTGGAAAGAATTGTTTAATCAACTATACTAAGACGACTTTAGAGGAAACATAATAACCCTCCCCTTCATTCCCCTAAAAACTCCCCCGCCTTACTTATTGAAATGACATTATCATGAGAAATGTTTCAAATAAAGTTGTAGCCTTTATATGTTTGTGCACATTCTAGTGTTAAAGAAAATCTTCCGAGCCGTTTTACAGAAATAACAGAAAAAACGAAAAAATACATTTCAGTAAAAACCACTTTTGGTCATTTTGATGCTCCCACCATTCTATTGTATTTCTTTGCCGTAAGGTACAATTGGCAGAAGGCATGTTGTATGGCATCTCGAATATGGTGGGGGGCCATTTCGATCAACTCTGTATAATGATGCTAAAATTGATAATAAAATATTACTTTTCTTCTGCTTACTCCAATAAAAAACCAAAAAACGTTATAATATCAATTTTGAATTCTTATAGGAAGCTGTTTTCATCAGAACCTGTTAAAATATCACTCACAGAAAAAAAAACCGTGTCAAGTAATTTTCTTACCAAAAATAGGGAATCTATTCTTAAATAAAAACTACACCTCCACCTCCCATTTGAAAAAATGAAGTTGGTTGCTGTATCTCGCTTCTGGAAGCACCAAAAACAAATTTGCAAATTAAATTTGGTTTTCTAATAAAAAAAACTGCGGGGACACGTATTTTTTTTTCTAGCTATCTTAGTTTTCGAGAAAAAGTCGTTATCCATATACCTTGGGACACCCTGTATATAAATAGATAATCCATTCACGAGCATTAATCACCTTTGCATAGGTGTAGATATTCAAATAGGGAATAACAATTATTGGAATGCTGGCAATGTTTTTAAATTGCTGTTATTTTAATGAAAATCGGCCAGTAACTCTTCGGTTATTGCAACATAACTATACCATAAACACTATTGCCTGATCTATAATATCCTACTAAATGCTACATTGATGTTAATGAATTGATCCCCTTATTAAGCCAGTTTGCACAGCATAATAGAGGGGTAATAAGCATAGCTATTACATTTATAACAATACATTTTACGCTATAGTCAAAAAAAAAATAAATAAATAAATAAAAAATCTGTGTTTTGTACTAGATTTATTAGATTTTCCGTTTTTTTTTTTTAAATTAACTCGAAAATGACCGTAACGATTTCATTAAACTCGGAATGCTAACTATACAGATATAAATATATCATTTTTATTTGAAATTTTTGAGAAAAAAAAGGAGAAGTAAGGTTCTAAATAGTTTTGTGAATTTTGTGGCATTAAATTTCAAATATATAGTTTGGTTCAATGTTATTGACCAGCTCTTCACTTGCCTGTCTGTTTTGGTTGGAATGTGCTTCCCCCACCAACTCTACATTTATGTTAGGTCAAATGAGTAAAATTTGAAGTTTAAAAAAGTATATATATCATTTTATATATAACTAGTTAAACCCGGCCAAGCTTAGCTGTGGCTCAATCTGATTTTAATTATTACGGAAGTAAATAGAAGTATTTATAGTTACATATATTCAGCAAAAAAAAGCACATCATTCAATTAATATCCTACTTTGCTTTGCTGTGAACTGAAAGGAAAGAAAGAAAAAAAAAAAAATCTGGTGTGAACCACTCACACAACTTTCTCTTACTCCAGTTCTCAAAATTATAATTGACAAATTTTTATAGTTTGTGTACCAAATTTAATGAAATTCGTCGAAGAAACTGTTCAGTAAAAGCGCACTTTCTGGTTTTGCTAATTTTCTTGAAACTCCGAATTTGGCTATCTATTTATTTCTAATTAATTTTCTTTAAGTTGTTGTTGAACTTATACTGTTGCTCAGAAAAACTTAAACTTATTGGAAGAATACTGTGTCGAAAATTGCCTCACTGTTAACACAGAAAAGACATTTGCAATAATTCTTTTCTAAAGGGGGTAATTTGTCAAATTATCTAAAAAGTTTTAAAATATGGTTCTCACATTATCGGGTATTCCCAAAGTATCGTCTACCTGGGAGAGTTCCATTCTCTTAATCAGCCAAATTTCTCAAAGTAAGTGAACATTTTCTGGCTAAGAACGCAACAACTTCATCCGTGGTTCGAGCAAGAGCAACCACTTAGGTCGTGCAAGAGTGATAGCTGTGAGGCAAAAACTAATCTGTACGATTCTATCTCGGAGAGTGTATTATTATATCTTTCTGAGGTTTGGGGTGCTGAACATAGTAGTGTAGTTGAAAGAGGCCAGATTCGTTTTGTTAAGCAATTGTTATGCCTTTCTTTCTAAAACGACACCCGGACTCTTTTGTTAGGCTTGAAACAGGAAGAATACATACAGAATTCAGAATATTTAAAAGGATGTTGGGATGGTGGTGATTGCTACTTCGGATGTCAGATTCTCGGTTACCAAAAATGTGTTACCGAGCTAAGTCATTTTAAGATGCCATTCAATTGGATGCTGAGTCTTAGAAAATATTTAAATTGTATCGGTGCTGATTTCGTTTGGCAAGCTCAAAGCTGGGAAATACTTTCAGATAATTATAATGCTTTACTGGAATCATTCAAGAACAATTTGTATAGTAAGGATGTAGTGTTCGTATTGAATAACCGGTATAATCTCTTCTACAGAAATCTTTGTAACTTCAGTCTTAAAGAAATTTATCTCCAGTATAATGTGAACATTAACATTTTAAGACTAATCGCTCAATTACGTTTAGTATACAAAAAAAAAAAAAAATGTACCATATATTTGAATAGAAGCAAATATTTGTTTGATTCACAAAATATTTGTAAATTTTTGTACATTCATGCAACAGATGATTTAATACATGCGATTATAATGTGTCCTGCTTATGCGAATCGCAGGAAATTGTATATAAATAAGTATTTAACACACGATAATGAAAATGAGATAAATTTCATAAACTTACTTACATTTACAGAATTAGATAATATAAATAAAATAAAAGATATATATTTATTCTGTCTTTATATATTTCAAATAAGGGATGTTTTAAGTTAATTATTTTCTATATTTAACATATATTCTGATAATGATTTGATTTTTTTTTGTTTGCTTGATTTTTCTTTAAATTTCTTCTCATGTGTTTTAGGAAAATGGTCATTACTTGAGGGAAAAAATTTGTCGTTTCTTTGTTTCCTTCTTTTCCTTTTTTTTTTGATGCTTTATTTATTATTTGTAATTATATCTAAAAAGTGAAAAAATCATTTAGTAAAGTGTCAAAACGCACTTCCGGTTATCCGATTTTTTTTCAAACTCGGAATTTCAACAACATATTTAATTCTAATTAACATTATTTAGATGACAGAATTGTTAATAAACTGAAATAGCACTTTCAGATGAAAACCTAACCCCACCCTCCCCCAAAAGTGCCCTTAAATGAATTTTCCCAGAGAAATTTTCAAATAAAAGTTGTAGCTCTTTGTATGTGTAGTTGATATATAAGTTTGAAGAAAATCGTTGGAGCCATTTTTGAGAAAAACGCAAAACAGTAAAAAAAACGAACCTGTAAAGTGGTACTTTTCGGTTGAGGAATTTAGATAGATCCCATGGTGATACCTAAACGTAATATTAAATTTCAACTTTCTTCTATTTCTACGATTTTTCGTTTTTGAGCTATGCTGTTTCACATACATACATACATACATACATACACACACCCCACACACACACCACACAGACCATTTACTACAAATCATTTTTTTTTTGACTCAGGGGACCTCAAAACGGATATTTCCAGTGAAAACTCAATATCGAAACTTGCCACAATTACACTACTCCTCTTACTTAGAGAAGCATTCGTTTTCTAAATTCAAACCGCACATTGTTCTTTAGCGAACGCAAGGCGTATTGAAAATTGAAGTCGTTTGAACCCGAACGCCATATCTGTCGGAATGAGTGGTATTCGTGGAAGTAGTACTTCTTCACCTTTATGAGGTCCAATGAGAATTGTTGCTTCAATTAGATTATTCATAGATTATTTAACTACTAATCGTGTACCATTGTATAACTTGGTTGATTGATGTTTCGGAGTAATATAATTAATTGGCACTCCAATTTTCAAATTTAGAATGTGTGATGGCAAACCGGGAACATCGAGTGAATTAAGAAATTCCGTTGGAAAATTCACAACTTCATTTTGGTCCATCACGGAGTTAATGGATTTGTATGTCACTGCTTCACCTGCGATTCTGCTTAGAATGATGTTGTTCATATCGAGTACGTCGACATTTTTAGCCGCTAGAATGGCTCTTCCGCTTAACCATGCGTGATTTTGATCATTTGTTTCGATGCTTTGGAATACCTTGTCTACTAATTCTTCTTTTGAATGTACAATGTTGCAGAAATTAGATGGGAAGGTGATTTTTCCCGTTTCTGGATTTGTAGTAGCAGTGCTGTTACCGAGTTCGAGTAATTGTCTTGAAAATATGGCAGCTGTTGGATCGTTGAAGTTGAACTCTCATATTCGTTGTTAAATGATTTTTTTTTTTACTGGGCTCCAAAGAGTTGAATATTTCAAGCAGGTATGCAATTCATCAGCTGGTATTGAGCGAGGTATTATTGGAAGCGTTTGCCTGAAGTCACCGGATAGTACCACCAATGTTCCACCAAATGGAGCCTGATTATTTCGCAAGTCTTTCAATGTATGGTCTAATGCTTCCAATGACTTCTTGTGAGCCATTGTACACTCATCCCATACAATGATTTTGCACGCCCGAAGAACCTTTCCCATTCCTGATGTTTTAGAAATGTTACATGTTTGGTTTTCTGTGAAGTGCATGTTTAGTGACATGTTCTACTTTCTTCAATCAACGCGTTATGGGCATTTGAACTGATTTTATCCAGGATTAAGGAAATTAAAAACGTTTTTCCAGTTCCATCTGGAGCGTCCAAAAAGTAAATCCAACGGATTGGTTGGTCATAGCTTGTATGATGGTATCAAATGCTATCTTTTGTTTTTGAAAGAGTTTCAATGTATTTTCTTGGACGAATAGCTGTAAGTCATTTCTGGTGTATGATTGCTCTCTGAGCAGTTGTCTCTCAAATGTTACATTGATCGACCTATTACTCGTAATTGTGTCAACAACTTGGCACACATTGCAAGACTAAGATCCACAATTAAGATTAGCGCTTCATTGTACATTTTTTCTGTGAAATCTAAGCCATGATTATGTGTTTCTTGACGTATTATTCTGTGCAGAAATCTTCGGCAGAGAGCGCACAACACGTCTGCGTCTGTCTATTTCTGCTAACCTCGCGTTTCCGTGGGAACTTCGAAATATAAAAGTATATATAAACACTCTTATATAGAAAAGCAACGTTAGGCCAAAATTTCTAGTCAATCGATTGACTACTTTTCGAGTTTTGCGGACACAAACATAAGGATGTTGAATTTTTATATATATAGATTGTATTAACAGAAGTATAAGAAATTCGTTTGCGTGTTTCACACGCCAGATTGTACGATTTTGTATTTCTCTTTCATGAATATTTTCCTGAAAATCAGAATAAGTTTCGCAGGTCACACTAAGAAAACCATTCATTTAAATTTATGAATAAAAAGGATAGGTCACAAAAAAAAAAACAAACTCACCATAATTAAGTTCTCTAGCTTGTTATGAAATAATTTTCAGTTTAAACTCTGCAAAACGATTTTTATCTTTAAATCTGTTTCCGGTTTGTTACACATTACATTCTATTGTAATTACCAATGGAATAGTCCTTTTGAGATACAGTATAAGAAAGCTGTCTCCTTATGGAACAGCAACTTGGGGGGGGGGGGCGAGAAAGGAACTCACTAAAATCTTTCTTCTGTTCCTGTTTAGGAATTTTAATTGGGCCAGTGCTTCGAAATGAGAAGAGCCATTTTGTGACCGGACGTTACTCTCGTGGGAGTCGTTTATGTTCACTTACAATCTCATCAACTTTCTTGCCGTTATCTCAATTCAGTTTCCAGGCCAACGGTGGCAACCCATCCATGGATTTTAATCCATAGTTAATTGAACTTATATTATGAAGTTTGGGAGAGGCTTTACTTTTTATGGTATGTTATTAGCATATAAAATGTTCAAAATAAAAGTGTATCGTTTCCTTGAAGTTTTTTTCTTTACCTGTTTTCGACACTTTGCCTGAAAGAGCAGGGTGGAACCATTGTTTACCTGTTGTTTGTATGTTTATGTTAACTGCACTTACGCATTATTACTTAAAAAGTTTATTTTACTTTTCTATTAGGGAAGGGAATAGCTATTATTATTATTATTATTATTATACCGGGTGCCTGATGGCGTGGGACCTAAGCCTATATGGCTTTTATCCTCCCGATGCCCCCCATATCATCCCCTTAAATAATCTCCCCTGGTAGCTTACTGGTCAATCTACAATATTCCAAGATATCCTTGAGCTCCAACTCGCCCAGGCAATCCTGCGAGAGTAGTGCCCTCCCAAATACGCGAAACCTAGTACCAGCGAAACGGGGGCACTGACATAGATAGTGATACGCCGTTTCCCTGACTTGGTCGTCGCAATTCTGACAAATGGGACTAGACGTCTTCCCTATGTTAAACAAGTGACTAGACACCCAAGTGTGTCCAGTCACTACCCCCACCAAGGTTCTCAGACCTGTCCTACTGAGGAAGGGTGGACCCGGCTTTGAGTCCAGCTGTGCTGCCCTTAGATTTTTTTTCTTCTTAGCAGCCTCTACAGCTCACTGTTCGGTGATGCGACAGTGTTGTCTGTAACGAGAGACAACACTGTCCGGAAGCCGGCAATGCATTGAGAAGGCTCCGGGCACCAATGATCTATAGATGTTGAAATTAATAAAATAATTACTTTTCTATTTGATTTGAATTTTCTAACTTAAAATTTTTGTAAGTACATTTCCTAAGTTATTTCCATACTTTACTCTTATATATGCCACATATTGTCAAAGTTTTAATAGTTGTGATTTAGTTTAATATTGATCTGTTCTACAACAATAGTTTAAAATAAATTTAAATGTGCTATATATATATATTATTATTTTATTATTATTTGTCTGTGGGAGGGAAACCCTACGCTATCCAAAGCCTCACTGGGCCCATATAGCTACCCAAAAAAACAACAACAAACCGGGTCTAGAACAAAATCCAGACCTAGGATCTAATCCATCTAAGTTCACCGCAGTCCGAATAAATCGGACAATAACCTTAAGCGGAAATAGCCTAAGTTCTTCCACAGATATCCTGTTCCGACCAAAGGTCCAGAACCTAATTTCCTCACAACCCAGGCAATCAGTTATAAGATGGACGGGGGTTTCCTCCTCTGTGCTATATATATCATACTTTTTATTTAGTTTATTTTAAAAAAAAATTTATTTTGAAAATATTTATTTTAAGTTCATATTTTATGTTGTTTCTATTTTTTGATTTGTATTAAAACCTTTGTACAAACCCTGAAGAAAGGCAATAAGTTTGCCGAAACGTCGGTAGACATTTAAAAAGAGTTTTTGTGTATGACCGAACCTCAACATCCATTTTACAACATTATGTCTAATATTTTAAATTTTATTTATATTTATTTTGTAATGGCCAAACTCATTGCTATGAGATTGTATCTTTAAAAGCAATAAAGTTTGTATTGTATTGTACTTTTTATATTTTTATCAATTTCACAAAATATTTCAAATTTTACGGATATCTATTTTTACTGATATCCGTTTCATTGAGTTTTCACTGGAAATAGATGTACCTTAGGTGTCCTACCTAAGAAAAATATGATTTTTAGCAAATGAACTGTATGCGTATGAAATCGCAAGAAGCACAAACTTGGTATTCCATTTAGGTATTACCACTGAAATGTATTGGTATAATGTTGTGTTGTTGTAGTTTGTAGTGGTAGTTTGTAGTGGCTTGAGCGGTTTTGTAAAAGGGCTTGTAAGTATATATGTTTAAGAGAGTGAAGTATCAGAAATAAGAAAGTAGTAACCACTGCTAACAATAAATATATTCTATTGAAATAATAACTACAAGTTATTTGCAAGGAAATTATTAACTTATTAATATGCACGGATGCTAAGAGAGCGAAAAACAAGTGTTCTGCTTCGGTGTCTACAACCAACTATCTTGTTTGAGAGCAGAATGCAGACTGTCCGAAAGAATGCCTTCTCTTACAAAACAGTTGGCCAAGTGGCATTCTATTAATTTAACGGATTCTTGTGCTTTTGTCTCTTTATAGCAATGACCTTAAATTATAGTACCTGGCTCTTTTCACTGCACTAAGATACATTTAAAATATTAACAAAATTCTATTTTTCAAACTATAAAATATTCTAAACTATTTTTCAAAACTATTATTTTCTTTCATTTCTTTCTTCCACTACACCACCGTATCAGCCACGAATATTTTGGGCTTGGGTTTTTCTATAAACTTCGCATACATCTGCACACATAATACCTATCACTTCTAGTCAAAATATTTCCTCCAGGAAAATTGACTTTCTGACTTTGCTGAAAGAAAAAAAAACAACGTAGCATTATGCTTTCCTCTAAAGTACCATTGAATACAATAAAATATATTTTAGAAGTATTGTTGGAATTCCAAATTTAGAGAACAATCAGTTAACCGAAAATACATCTTTACAGATTATGAAATGTAATCGTGTGTTGAGTTGTTATAGTTTGTAGTGGCTTGAACGGTTTTGTAAAAGGGCAGTATATATATGTTTAAGAGAGTGAAGTATCAGAAATAAGAAAGTAGTTCACCACTGCTAACAATAAATATATTCTATTAAATAATAACTACAAATTATTTGCAAAGAAATTATTAACTTATTATATGCACTGATGCTAAGAGAGCGAAAAACAAGTGTACTGCTTGAGTGTCTGTTCAGACTATGTTGAAGGAATGTTTTCTCTTCATAGTTTAAATCCTTTCAAATAATGCTGGCAAGTTTGGAGGGAATTTTATTGTTTTTACCCTAACTGTTTCTTGCCCTTTGTCACTTGGTTTGCATTGACCTAGATTTTAGTACCTGGCTCTATCCCCATCACTAAAATACACTATTTGAACTAGCTAATTTTCAAAAAATTATTTTACTTAACTATTTTCCAAAAGTATTATTTATCCATTTCGTTCTTCCACTACATTAGGTATCGAAATTTCTTCATTTTTTTTTTTTTTTTGAAAATTAAGAATGCTAATTGCACAAATATAAACATATTACATTTATTTAAAAACATTTATCTAGAAAGATTCTTTTTAGAATGTATTGTGGAATCTATGCCAATTAGATTGAAAAATGTTTACTTGCGTCATGTTTGAAACATTTTTGAAATATACTGTCACGAATTCCGCTTTTTACTGCCTGAAATTAACTTTTGTCGGAAAAAAAAAATGTTACAAGTAAAAGTGATAGTATTATATTTGAGATATTTTCCGTGGTTATTATCAATATTCAAGGAAGGGGAGGGCGAAACCCTACGCTATCCAAAGCCTCCCTTGTAAAGAATAACAACTACTAGGTCTGGAACAAAAGTCCAGTCCAAAAGTTTCACCACAGACCGAACAACAAATCGGACCAATACCTTAAAAGGACATAGCTTAAGACCCTCTACCGACAGGGGCGGCTTAACCTATAGTGCAGGGGTGTGCAATGCACACGGGCCGCCCCGTCTCAGGGGTCGCGCGGCGCAAGTAGGTACATAGGGTGGTACTGAATTAGATAGATAAATAAACAGTATATTCAGCTATAAGTATATAATAGGGTTTTTGTAGTAATTGTTATAAGATAAATAAGGAGTTTAATAAAAAAGATCTAAATTATTAAAATTGACCAAATGTTTTATTTTTAACCTATTCTGCCCTATTAGGGAAGAGGGGTTAAAATGTAGGCACACTTCTGCGGCGGAAACTCGAGGGCCAAAACCGCGATCGAGTTACGCCTTTGTTGTAATTCTAGGGCAGCCGAAACAGAAATTCGATACATTTCGTTCTATTTCGCTGTCCATAAAACTTAAAACACAAGACGAACATGAACTATCGCGGTTCGCCGCTAGTTCGCAACAGAGATGTGATAAGGCATAAAAACAATGAGTGTATTTGCGTCATAAGAAGAAAGGCCGTAAACTAATACCATACTGTAAGATATACCTACTATAAAAAAGCTTGTGGATATGAAAAAAACTTCTTGTACACGGCAAGTTAATAAAGTTATAGCCGCGGGGGGGGGGGGTCAGCTAGGGGGCGCCAGGGTTCAGGGCACAACGGGCGCTACACGAGCTCGAGCCGCCCCTGTTTACTGACATCCTATTCCGGGAAGTCCTAACCTAATCTCCTCACAGCCTAAACACTCGCATCAGAGCATGGGGTAGGTGTTTCCTCCTCCGTCTCGCAAACTCTACAAAAGGGGTCAGGTCAGGCAGGAGTCCCATTGTATAGAGATGTCTCCTTAAACCACAATGCCCAGTGAGGAAGCCAACCAGATGTCTGAGATAGGTCCGTGAAAGGCAACCGATCCCGCCACTCAAAGCTCCGTCCGGACCCACAATGAGCATCTTAGACTGCCGACAACCCACTGCACCCATCGATTATTTTCCGTGGTAGCCTGCTTCTTCATTTTGTGGTCATCGACCGGTTTCTGGGGCGTTCGCCCATCATCAGGATGCGTTTGTCAGACAGTGTGAGTGTATAAACTGAATTTGCTCTGTGAAAACTGTCTGACAAAACGCATCCTGAAGATGGGCGACAACCCAGAAACTGGTCGATGACCACCAAATGAAGCAGGGTGGACCATGGAAGAAAATGTCTCTGATTGCTTTCCAGCTCTGCAAACCAACCCACCACAAACAGTATTATATCGGTTAAGTTAGAATCCACGTTTTAAACAATTCTTTATAGTCGTTTTTCGAGATTATGCCACAAAAAAAAAAAAAAAAAAACCTACTCCAAAAAACGTTTTCTAACGGAAATATGTATATAAAACAAAAATCATAAACTTACATGTATGTAGGGGGGGGGGATATGGGAATGTTTAATGGAAATCTTTCAATTAGTTTTCGAGAAAAAAAATTCGCTAAAAAACTGAGGAATCCTTTCAGTAATGTGGTAATTACGGTTGATGATTTTCATGATTAATTTCTATCGGATCTATTTGTTATTACCTAAACGGTATGTCAACATTTTGATCTCTCCAACATTTTTCAGGCTCAGGGGATCATAAAACGTATATTTCCGGTGAAAACTCTATATAGAAAAATTTTAAACAACAATCACCATACTTCCTCTCACAAAGACTAAGAGAAAGTAAATGTATATAATTATATATAGATATATATATATCTATATATATAGATATATATAATAATAATATGAATTATAGTGTTGAATGAGATATTTTATGTAATAAAATTATAAGGAAAGTAATCAAACTGGAGAACATAAAGATACAGAAGAGCATCAGAAAACTTGAGAAGTAGTTAGTGAACTATTAAAGCCACAAATTCAATCATTCCAACCATTCCCGACCATCGCTCACTCACTAAATGGAGAACATATTTCAAAATAAAAGATATTTTGCCGAATGACTAACTTTAACTCTAATCTTAGTGTGCATACAGCGTGCAAAGGTTTCTGTTGAAACAAATTAAAGTTTTAATTGTTCCAAAGGATTATATACTTAAATGAAATTTTATCTTGTATTGCTTAGAAATAAATAGAATATTTTATAATCTCTGTTATTAAAATATAAAACAAGAAATGCCAATATTTTCTTATTTATAAATCCAAAAACTTTTGTCTTTTTCAAAAATAGTTATGTAATTTAATACATAATAATTAATTACGTATAATTTACAGTATTTAATGAATTATTTTTTTTAAACTTTTTGTGTCTGTATGTATTTACGTGTCTGCGTATATTTATTTATTTATATTACATTGCATCAGGCAACGGGCTTGCTGGCAATATAGTTGACGTAAGTACAGTAATAATAATAAAAAAAAATCTGTTACGGATCAATCACAAGACTTCGTTGTAGTCTTGATATAATATACATAAACACATATGTAATCACAAAAAATTGTTATAATCTTTTTTGGGAAAAAAAAACCAAAACCCTGGTCCTTAAAATCGCACTTCAAGTTAAATTTGTAATTCTAGCATTGCTTATAATGTGCTTTAATTATTAAAAAGGTGGTAGAATCATACATTGTACTGAGGTGGTCTGAATTTTTTGCGTGTGTTTCCTAGCATACGTGCTCTATTGGATCAGCCCCCAGTGTGTATGGGAAAATTTGTTTGAGTTCAAGTGTAGAGGGTGACAAGGTTACAGGAAAGCTTAACATTACTTTTTCCCTAAAAAGGCGTATATTTCTGCCTGAAATTGGCTGAAAAATTTGCCCATAATTTTTTAAGTATTTGGTCCTTAGACCTAATACGTCGGCCACAGTACCTTCGAGCGTCTCAGACCCGTCTGTATAGCATTTAATGGCACGTTCCCTGATATCTGCCAGAGCGGATCCACTGCTCCACTCTTTCTTGGTATCCGGCTTCGAAGAAAAATTGTTAATGAAGCTGTATCTCTTAAGGTCGTGTAATGACATAGCAAGGTCATAGCTATGTCAAAGTGGCTCCAGCCAGCCGCTATCTTCACAAAGGATGGCAGGAAGAAAGGATAATTTATAACTAGTGGCCCAGCCGGCCGCTGTCTTCAAGACAAGAGCCGCGGCTATACAAAATCCCTTTTCAATACAAGGGTCAATACATTACATCAAAGACAA